>NNCF01136004.1:24303-45986 GCA_002313205.1 Laupala kohalensis | reverse complement strand
TTCCTGAAGGCAGCTTACCATCCTGCTCTCTTCTCGTCGCAAGACAACCTCCATTTTCAATTTTTTTAAAATTCCATCAATATATGGCTTTCATATTTCTTTAACGGGTTCAGAAAAACTAAAACTAATAATTTTTCACAATATATAAATTTTTTCTTTGTTAATTCCTTTTTATATTTTGGCAATACAATACTTTTGTTTCTAGTTATACTTGTTGATGCAACAAATATATGGGATAAAAAGTCATACTGGTATATTATAGATTTAATTGTATTTATTTGTGAGATGGTAAGCAAAGAATCTAATTTTAGTAGTTTTTTTAATCTCAGCTGCAACTTTACAAGAATAGTTAGGTCATTCTTATATGCTCCACCCGGTAGTAATAATCCCTAGTTTAGAATACTGTATACATGTGCATAGTATTTTGTTATTAAAAATTTTAAGTGAAGATACTTTAGTTTATATGCTATAAATAAAAGGTATCTATATTTATTTGTTACATTTTTCATATGAGCATCCCATTTTAAGTTACAGTCAACATGTATACCAATAAACTTAGTTTTACTTACTGTATTTATAGGTATGTCATTTACAAATATATTGATAAATTGTGGAACACTGTCACTATAACAACCAAATGTTAGAAATTCATCTTTTTTAATATTAATTATCAGTTTATTATCAATAAACCGATTACTGATACTGTGTACGGAATCACTCATTTTGCGTTCCGTAATTTTCCAATTTTTTCATCACACAGAACAACTGTGTCACCCGCAAAAGGAAAAATATTTTGACAGCTTTCAAACATCATTTATGTAAATAATGAAAAGTAAGGGACCTAATGTGCGGAATAGGGAGTTCCAGGAATATATTAGGATATTGAATACAATTAACTCAGTATGGCAGTTCAGATATTACAGAAGAATTTGCAGTGAGGTATAATAGGGACAGCAGAGTTACTACAGTAAATTGGAGAGAATAAAATAAATGTATGCCTATTACAGGAACCATACCTACAATATGGAAAACTACGAAATATCCCAATACGAATAAATGTCATACACGAAACTGGAGGACGGGCAGCAGTAATTCACATAGAGATGTATTAGAGTACAAAGAGTATTCAAGAAAAAATCTCCAAGTAATACGTATTGCAAAGGGGCACATTACGGTTTTGTTGGTTAATGAATACGTGCAATTTAGAACAAAACAAAAGCACATTTTTCTGATTGTGAAAAGAAATTTTGGAAAGATTTAGGGACGCAGAAATTTATTTAGTTGACTAGAATGCTCGGTCCCTCTTATGGAGAGACAATAGATAATCGACAAGGGAAAATTTTGGGAAGACTGATTTTAGCAAAGGACTTAACGATCAGCAATATCTATGGAATGCCGACGTATGAAATAGTTAATGGCATAGACATAGCTGCTATTATAGACATAGCAATGCAGACGAGTACAACTAAAACTACAGCAAGAATTGGCGAACGGACATCATTAAAAGTGACCATAAGACGATTCTTTACAACATTGAGACAGTGACAGGAGGGGAAATAAGTACAGAAACAAAAAAAAACTATAGAAAGGTAGGCTGGGATAAGTATAAGAGAACACGGCGACACAATGTGTATCGAACAGAATAAATCAGGCATGGATGAAGGAATTACGAAGTTGCAGGAGAACATGTTGAAACGAGTTGAACCAAAGCGAATACTAAGCGTTAATACGGAAAAAGAAACAAGAGGACTGGGCGAAACTTATCAAGGAAAGTTTAGATAGTAATTTATGGGGCATACCATGTGTAATAGGACATGGTATAATTAAAAGCCAGACAATATGGAGGACACTAAAGACAGACCAAGCGCACGCTACAGGCTGGATTTGCACAGGACACAAAATGATAGAGGATATACTGAAGGGAGATGAGAATTTAGAACTTAGAATGAGAGAAGATGAACTAACAGACGTAGAGATACGAACAGTAATAGAAACTGTTAAAGCGCATAAAAACCCAGCCGAAACAGTGTTATATGTTTATTTCCCTAGGTGCTGGAAAGTGGAATTGCTCAGACTATTCCTCAAACCTGGAAATAGAAATGAGCAACTTAGCAAGTCCTACGGACCAATTACGCTCTTACCGGTCCTGGGAAAATTGTTTGACAAAATAATTGCGAACAGATTATAGAAGGAATTACGAAACAAGATGAATGAAAATCAATATGGTTTGGTGGAAGGATCAATATCAATATGGTTTGATTTCTGTTAGATCACTCCCTTATATTATTAATCAGGAGACCTGGCTCACATCAACATCATTCTCGTTACCAGGTTACCTCATCTATCGAAATGACGGTTGCCTCGCCGAATACGCCTCATCGTAGAGGGGAAGGAACAGTCATAGCCATCAGGAAGCACATTCCTCATGCAGTGATTTTGACGCCGACCCTTGTCGATAGAATTAACTGCGATTGAAATAGGAACGATTGACGGGCCACTCACAATAGTGTCCACATACCGAAGACCTGCGAAAGCAAACCCCTTGGAAAAAACTTACCTTGACATAAAAACGCTTTAACCAAGACTAATCGTCTCCGGCGACCTCAATGCAAAGCACTGTTCGTGGGGATGTATTAAGGACAAGGCGGGCGTGACGCTCAGAGTTCTTGGACGACAATTCTACCCTCTTACTTCCCCCTCCCATAGGACCCACACACCTCGTTAACGAATCCCCTCGCGATATCCTCGACATTGCCTTACATACCAACAACATAACCCTTACCAACCCTCATCCACTACAAGAATTGATCTCTTACTACCTCCTAATCCAATTTGCAACTTATCTAGGTTTCTACTCCTACCAATTTGACCCTCTCCCTACCCAAAAATCAGATTGGAGAACATTCACTTCCCGGCTCAGCCAATAAAAAATCCCAATCTCCCATTGAATAACTCCCATGAAATTAACATCGCCATTGAACATTTAATCTATCACATTTCCTCCTTCCGCCTAGCTACTACAATCAAACCCGCCGCATATCCCCTGAAAACATTCACACCGGACGCCCTGGCACTAGTAAGAGAAAGATGTCGTGCTCAACGCAAATTCTACATAACTCGTGACATTGAGGACAAAAGCATTTCCTAAAAATCAGAAGAACTCTACATGACAAGATGGGGTTTCTCCAAGGCATGGCAGGACTTTATAATGAAAGCTAACATTGCTGAATCGAATGACATTTGGAAAATCCAGAAAATTTTACGTTATTCAAGAACCGCCATTCTCCCACTCCTGGATCCCGGCACGTACGACGAAGCCAAGAAGGCGGATATATTTGCAAACACTCTAGAAAAACGGTTCAGTTGTCCATTACTTCCTGTCTCAATACCACCAGCACTGCTGTCTCCCCCTTCATCTGATGAAGACATGGTTTGGATCATCAGCTTAGAGGAACTTAAAGAAATCCTTAAATCCAGCGACAATAAGAAAGCTTGTTGCCCAGATAAGATTAGAGGTAATCAACTAAAGCACTTGCCGAGGAATGCCACGGAACATCTCCATAAACTGTTTAACACGTGCATCTCCATGGGATATTTCCCTTTTCCCTGGAAATGCGCAACAATTATTCTAATCCCCAAACCCGGAAAAAATCCAAAAGACTCAAACAACCATCGACCCAGCAACCTCCTCTCTCAAGTCAGAAAATCCGTCGAACGTCTCCTTCTCCGCAGACTCTCCTCCTTCCTCTATACCTCGAGTTAAGGTAAATAAGAGGGATAAAGTAGTAAAATATTTCTGAATTTTTGGAATATGATTTGAAAGTNGGGGGAGTCTCGCCAATTTATGGGGGAGGGTCTGCGTCATAGGGTTTAGGGGTGGGTGGGCAACCCCCTAATCTCAACAGGTTATTAAATAACAACTAAAAATTCATCTACGCCACTCCAACAACAAAATTAAACCCTACAATTCCCATAAATTAATTGACAGGTTTTAACACAATGACACATAAGTTCTTCTCATTAACTGTTCCAAGTACTTTACAATGTTTAAATAAACAATTGAATAAACTTCTCGTCTAATTAAATAAATAGTTAAAAACTTACGACCTTTTATGACGTATTATTTATATGATATTATTTAAAAAATATTGTTCGTCCATAAGAGGTATGTTTTTAATTAATTATTTAATTACATTACGTAATGGAAGTTAATAGTATTCGAATTAAACCTCTCGCCTTTTGATTTGTAGAAGTAACTATAGAGTCTTTAATATTATCCTTTGTACTGCTAATGGAAAACATTAGATTTTTTACACGTTTACATAATTTTTAAATACGATTCTTAATCAATTGACACATTTAATTTTCAATTGCTTCAATAGAGCCAAAATCATCAATTCTTAAAAATCACAAAAAAAAAATTCAATTACATTAAGTTTCCTACATGTTCATATCATTAATTCCCTCTTTATCATTCATAAATTAATCGCAAATTTTAAATTAATTATTCCTTTCTTCGTAAATTGTAGACTTTCTCGCCAATTCTCTGTTTCACTGTCAATTCGCGCTGTCACAATGTCTCAGTGTCAACAGCTCACCTCATTGACGCGATGTTCCTTTTTCCAACCGACAGTATAGCATGGTATGCACGGCAAGGTCATCGTTGCGTTGAGTTTCTAGTCACACCTAGTTTGCTGACCAGCCATCTCCAATCCCCAGTTTTCGAGTTCCTTCTCACAGCATTCATGAATATTACGGCGTCTGGAATATCGTCGTACGGCGTCATACGTAATAGGGTCGATTTCCCTCGCTGATTATCCTATCCACGTGTCCAACTGCACTTTTAAATTCCTGAGGACGTCATTACGTGATCAGCGAATTATTTCTGATGCGTCTCTTTTAAAAGTGTTCGATTTTGCTAACTGTTTGTAGTTTCTTTACTCGGTTTCATTCACTAGGTTCACGAAACTACGTAACGTTCACAACTCCGTATTTCATCATGTAATGATCTCGTAATATTTGATCCTTACTGTCTACGTGTTTTCGTCATATAGTCCTGGAAAAATAGACAATCCACAAAACAAAAATTCGCATAGAGATGAAATTTGGTATAAACCTTAAGGTCATCATTTCTAATGAAATGTCAAAAGTCCTCATCGATCCGACTTGTGCTAACAATTTTATTCAAGGTCAAAGGTCCCGAAAATGGTTCTTCGTTAATATCTTTTCAGCGATACATTTTATCGTAAAAATAGTTATTTTAAAATTTATAGATTATGAAATTACTTACACAATAAGTTTCTACGTGTTTTTACCTCTTAAGCATCATTTTTAAGCTAGCGCGGTTTGAAAAACGATTAAAACTGCAATGCGCCCACAAGGCGCATTAGTGCGAGAACGCGCGGCATACTTAATATGCTCTATTTCTCTAGTTTAAGTGCATGTTTATTGTACTTGTAAATATAAAGATGACTTAGTTTTGCAATTAAATATTAATTTTTATAATTAATAATCAATACAAATTTTGTTGGTTTTTATCAGTGTACCATTATATACTAAAGTTTGACACTGTTTTATTTTGGTTATAGCATGTAGATATCATAGTTCACCCTAACTTTGATTTTTATTTTCATGTCAAACGAAACCTGATTCGTAGTACTTCTGTATTCTCGCATTTCATAATTATTTCAGCAGTTTACAATACAATTTACGGAACTATTTATTTTCTTTATATTTCGTCGTGTCTCCATCTGCAGACATTCCACGACTACGTATATTGTTTACTCTCTTCCTTAGTCTAAATGTACGATCTATAAATTTTTAGTGCTACCTTTATTTCTTTAATTCCATTCATATATTTTTTAAGTTTCCTGTCTCGTCTCCATGCTGTCATGTCTTGTTCAAATTTGATTATTGTGTCTTCTATCTTCGTTTTCTTCAGGTATTTAGTGCTCTCCGGTCCATACAGTTTGGAAGTATTCCTTTTTTGAGCAATCATTAATTAGTATTTTTAGCCCATCTAATTACCGGGTAACTAATCTTGATTAATTCATTGGTATGTCCGTCGTAACTTGGGCTTTCCCTCCACTTAACCGTCTCATCCATCTCATCGTCAGTTACCTCAAGGAATCTCCGTGCACCCCCAGCCTACTCCAAGTCACACATACCCCATCTCTTGGCAGCATCTTCTTTAGCAACTTTCGATCCATGTCTGTCCATCCTCCTTTCTGGTGTCTTTCCTGACAAAAGATACTCCATATTTTTCTTGTTTTCATCTTCCCCTGGCTATTAGTTACGGCACTCCCCATACATTAGTGCGCACTCACTTTGAAACGTATTGTCCCACGTCTCGTTCACATTCCTTTATTTTACTATTATATTATCTGCATGTCTTTCTATAGTCTTTTTCTTCTCTGATCGTTGACGCCGCTCGTTTCTTCGCTCTCTGCAACTTCCTTCTTGCCTTGGCCCTCTTCTTCAGTACCGTCAACTCCTTCCTCCACCAAATATTACTCGGTGTCTCCCTTGTCCTGCTCTCAATATTATCTGGAGTTGGTCTGCCTTTTCCTCAAGTTCGCTATCACTCTCCCCTCATTCTTTTGGACTGAGTGTGTCTTAATATTTTTTCGCATCTATACGTCGCAGTTCTTTTCTCCAATGTCGTGCCTATTTTATCTGTTCTCATTTCCAGTTCCAAGAGTATTCCCTTGTGATTGACTGTTTGTCTAGCCTTCAGTCTATAAGGTACCCTTCTGAAGAAGTCAATGTCAAGTCAATCATAGATTTACCTGTCTTCGAATTTCACCTAGCACTTTATATTTAGACCATATTTGAATTTAGTATGTTCTATCATTTGTCCACTTTTGTTATTACATCTCCCCATAGCGTCTACCCACCGTATCCATCAATATATATTAACTTTTCTTCTCTATATTGTACCATCCCTTTGGGCATCTCTATCTCTGCCTCTCACCTCTTCCCCCACTAACAAGCACATAACCTCTGTTCTCATCCCTCACCTTACATGTTACAATATATTTAGTACAATACTTCCTTAGTATCAATACTTCCAATGTTACGTTGTGTATTATGGATGCCCACCCAACTTTCTCTTCTATTATCCTTGCAGTCATCTTATGGCAAGATTTCGTATTTATTAAATAACTCGCTTGCAAACAAGCTATATCTATCACTTTGTTGTCTACATATTGCTGCTTTTCTCTGACTGTTCACACATTTCGTTTCTATTCTTCAGTGTTCTGGTTTCATAGCAATGTCTGTTCTCTACGATTCCCACGTGTGCCTTCTTTGCTTCAGCAGTTATTAGCTGTATGGGCGTTTCTGTGCTACTTACAACACCTCATGGAAGTATTCCAATCTATCCCCCTAAAGCTTTCTAAATCCAGATAAACCCGTCCTTTATTCACCAACATCCTGTGATATCAACCGCTCAATTCTATTTTTTTCCCGTGTTGCGGTGTTCCTTTCCGTATTGTAATTACTTTTCCATTCTATCATGTACGAACTTTTTTCTCCAATAGAATGAATTTTCCTCGTATATTTTCTGGAGGAAACTTTAGTTGGAACAGTGAGGGAAGTAGGAAAACAAATGATAGAAATCCTTAAACATCACTTCGTGTTCCATGGATCAGTATTCTCGGTTTTCTTATTCTCGATCGTTTTGCACTTATTCCTTGTCCTCCTATTCCTTTCCCCAATTTCTCTATTTCCTGTTCTGTCTCTCCTATTGCAACCAGCCTTTTATTTCTCTTCCCGCAATTCCTTATATTAGCAGTAGTTTACTTTTTTCGCACAAGATTTTTCACCATCTTCCTTGCTGATGCTTCTTGCTTTCCCCCATCTGACTTTTTCTCCACTATTAACACATTTTACTTTCAATATTTTTTCCTGGGCATCTTAATATCTCCGAGTATGTTGCATGTGTTCCCTGTTGTACATAATTTCTATCATTTGTTTTCCTACTTCCCTCACTGTTCCAACTAAAGTTTCCTCCAGACTTTCCATCTGTTGTTTTGTAATTCGCGCACCATCACCATTTTTGTGTTATGATTTCTGTCAATATCTTGAGGTCTTCTCTGATATTCTTCTTAACATTATTTCATCTTTCATCCATTACGGACACAACGTTTTCCAGAGTTACAATCGTTTTATCACCTATTAACCTGACATTTGCATTCTCAAGCTTTTTACCGAATGCTATCATATGCTCCTTTGCATTATTTATTCTTTCCATCACCTACACGAGTACGTTAAGCAGTTCATTTTCTTTATAAGTGTGAACTAGCGTTCGCCAAAGGTCCTTGACCCCATGGTGTATTATCTGCTGGAATTTTCCTGAGATAAGCTTAAACCTCTCCTGAAACGCCTCCTGTAATTCTTTTTTATTTGGTTCTCTCCCGTTTGTCGTTCTTTTCCAACAAACTGATCTCACTTTCTATATTTCCTAGTGCGTGTCACAAACGTAGCTTCATCGTCCTTTGTAGTTCTGTAGTCGCTATTGCCGCTGCTTCTACGTACCTGCGGATTTGTTGTTCCATTTTCTTCTTCAAGTGTCACCTCCGACTTGTGGGTTTCACCTCCGACTTGTGGGTTTCACCTCCGACTTGTGGGTGTCGCTGTCTATACTATATTTACTTGTATTAATTTTTCTTGTTTCCGGTTGATGTCATTAATAATTTGCCTCTACCTTCAGTTTTGAATGCTGTTTACCGCGTGTAAATCGCTTGAAACCCGAGGTATGGCCAATTCCCCAAGATTGCATGTTTCTCTACACGTGTGTTTCGTGAAATGTCTTTCTATTCAACTTTTGAATTTTTTTTCTGGTTGAGCATGTGCATGCGCTGTGTGACGGCACGGCGAGGCACTTGAGGTGGCACCGAATAGAATTCGTTGTACCAGATGCTGTAATTTTTTTATTATCTGAAACGTGCTACTCGTGGAAATGTTACTGTACACTATTCGTGCTAATATTAAACATTTCGAGAAACCCAGTTATCCGGTGCAAGAGTACAAGCGTGTACGGTGAATGTACAAGCGAGATGGTATGAATTTAGTATCTCAACTTATTGTTCACCCGGATGTAAAACCAAGAAATAGATATATGTCGCTTTTCTATACACTTTGGATGATACGTTTATTATTTGCGGTGATTTTAATGCTAAAAAGGTCATTTGGGTTATCAGAATAACGTCGCTACTCTGCCGCCGCTAGGAAGGGAGCTTTGGAAAGTTGGTTAGTCATTAAACTGGGAGTTGCTGTGAAGTGTAAGTTCTACCTACTGGCCTGCAGACGCTATTAAAATACCTGATGTTGAAAACGTTTTTGCTAGAAGACTAGCCAAAGCTTCTCGAATGTTGACTCTGACTTTGAACTCAACACTGATCACACTCCTGAACTTATGTCACGTAGTGAATCGATAATAACAAAGACGTCTTACCCTATGTGACAAATGAAAGAACAGATTATGAAGGGTTGAGATGCTATCTTGAAAATAATGTTGATCTAAGCGCTCCTCTGAAAATGTTTATTCTACTTAAAGAAGCAACTTGAAGACGAAACTTAGATTTTCAGTGTGCATCTGCTGACTGCAGTGATGAACAGTACTCCCAAACAGACACAGATAGTGGTTGGTAAAAACTATTAATTAGAAGTGAAAGATTTGGTCAGAGAAAAAAAGAGCTCGAAGAAAAGGGCTCAGAAAACCAGTTAATCCTCTAAAATTTTCGGGTTTTGATCTTATTTCGATCTCAATGCTGCCTATATCCTGGGCACACTATAAGAACCTGGGAAACCCCGTGAAGCACCAATCTCCTGTAGATCCGTATCACTACTGCCTGAAGTCTGTGAAAGATTGTTGAATCGTCTAAAGCCCTTCACTGAAGGTAACATTATTATCCTTGGTCATCAACTGCCGTCAATCAATAAGTACTCCAAATTGGACCAAGTACACAGAAGAACCTGTGCAATTAAAAAAGCCTTTAAAGAAAAGAAAATTCGTACAGTGATCTTCTTGGATGTTGCTCAAGCGTTTGACAAAGTGTGGGAGAGGTCTGGAATGCCGATTTGAAAAATTCGTTCCTAAATGCAGGGTGTTCTGCGTGCAGTTTGAAGAATCCGATTCCAGTCTTCAGAAATATCAGCGAGTGTGTCTCAAGTTCTGGGGCCACTTCTGTAACTATTGTACACAGCTGATATTCCCGTTAGCCCTTCAGTAAAGATTGCTACCTTTGCTAATAACACTGCATTATTGACAACTGATGGTAACACAGATGCAGCAACTAAGTAGCTTCAGCATGGCATTAAAAAAGGTAGTGGAATGAAGTAAACATTTGCGCAACCAGCTAAATCAAAGTAAATCTTGGCGTTTTAACTTTACCCTTATGAGAGGAACTTCGATGGAGAGAGCACATAAAAATCAAACGTAAAGAACTGAACATGATTCGGAATGACTTATGAGCCATAGATGAAAACTATCCCTTCGCAGTAAACTTCTACTTTAGAAGCAAATCTTCAAGCCCGTTTGGGTTTACTGAATCAAACTATGGGGATGCAGTGCAGATTCGAATGTAAAAATGATCCACGTCTTCTAGAATAAAGTACTGCGGAGCATAATTAATGCTCCTTAGTTCTGTCGTGATGCAGACATTCAACGCGACTGAAGGATAAATTCTGTAGCCGAACGAATCATTGTGGCAAAGAAACACGAGGGGTGTCTGTGGATATCCAAATCGTCTTGCTAGTCATTCATACCTATGGGACCCAGCGACGATTGAAGAAAATGAAGCCTGCTATTTTTTTTAATTGAACATATTCTTAGATTCTTATATCTAAAGTGTGTTTGTCTAAAGAAGTAGCAAAATATTCGTTTTACTGCGCGTATTTCTTATTGTGAACAATTCGTTTAGAAAAATATTGTAAATGTGTCTTGAGTAGATACTGGATTAATTCGGTACATACCCCTGTGGTATTTTTATAAAAAAATAATGTAGTATTATACAAATGCACCAATCACTAGACGGTGAACTTTCATTAATCTACATCACGTATGCATATTATTAGGTCTATGAACATTTCGGGAAAAGCTTTATTTAAGTGTTCGTGCTGGGGCATATGATCTCTAACATTGTACTTTCGGCAACCACGTGATATAACAGTTCACGCTCACATTTAATCACAAATATGCTACCATCGATATCCAAATGAACGTGACTAAGACCTCTCTGCAGTATATATACATGTATCCTAGTTTCCACTGTCATCTGGTCGCGTGGGACTTCAAATAGCATGGATGAATCCACACACATCGCTGCCTCCTGCATATTCCAGACAGTTTGGGTTTCAAATTCTTACTACCCTGCACGCCAAGTGTACATCTACAAAATGGGTCAACAAACGCGTAACTATTGAGGTGTCATATGCATTTCACTGGCCATTAGAAATTTCATGCACTGTAAATTTAATACCACTGCAACTATGTTCTGTGATGATCTTTCATGATTAGTTTGATGTATTTTTAATGACAAGTTCAAGAAATGTAATTTGTAATTGTTTTATTACGCTTCCCTTTTTATTGCAATTTGTATTTGTATTGAATATTTCTTTCAGTCCTCAAATCTATGTTGAACAGACTCAAAGTATTTTCCATGTTTAGGTTAAATTTATATGTTTAGTTGTAAGGTTTAGGTTTAAATTCTAAATTGTAATAATAATTACAACAAACGAAATATGTATGAAATAAATTACATTTACTATTATTTTATTTTAGGACGTAAAAATACATTCAACGGATTAATCTCTAGTGTCAGTAGTAGATCTTTGGGCGGACTCGACGGAGCAACAAACCATTTTCCCCCTTATCAAAAGTTCACATTTATTATCATTAGTACGTCATACATTATTTTCAACGTCCTCACTGCTCAAAAGAAAAACACAAAATATAAAAATCAGTCTAATGAACCAAAACGTCGACGCAACTTACATCCCCTCGATGAGAATTATGATTATAATACTTATATTTTCCCTAGACATGTTGGACTACACTTCATCAACTTAGCCCAACTTCACAAAATTAAATACTCCCCCCCCCAAAAAAATATATACAGAACATTTGTCCTATGGACTACAAAATAAAAAAAATGACCTTTGGATTCGCATGATCCCGGTAGTCTTTAATAAAAAGCAGTCGCATGACTCTCCTTTTCTTATGAGTATGTTTGTGTTCATAAAGGGCAACCACTTCGTTTCTGGCCTCTGTCCCTTTTACTGATCCCTTTGTCCACTGCATTCTCTGGGAATTTAGCCGTTTAAGCATTCGGGCACACGAGTCTGTTTCACCACCTTTTCTCTTGTATTGCATAATTTGACAACATAGAACATTACTCCTTGTTCGCTGGCAGAGATGGACAGACGAAGGTGTGCGTACGGTGCTGAAGACCGGTACGGTACGGTTCCGGTCAACGTCCTTGGATGGTGACGTCACTGATGATTCCCTTCAGTGATTGTTCTGGCGCCTACACGCGCTCGTATCATCTTCATCAAGGCCAAAGCACTAGCACCGGACGAGCGTAGAAATTCCCAGCAAAATCATAAGCTAGGATTCAACTCGTACATCGTGAAGAGGAAGCAAAAATGAGAAGAAAGCTCAGCAGACGCCGTAATGAAAAGCTGTAACACCAGACACAAAAATGAGAAGCACCCGCAGAAGCCAAATATCAGAAGCAGAAGAACGCTGCCACCTCTCGCAGCGTTTTTTAAGCCACTCACTTCCACTCCGAACTACTTTCGGCTAGATTTCTCCGCGATAAACTTTTCTTATAACTCCACCAATCCCTACATAAAATTTTAAACAGTTCGAATCTTACTGGTTATCGTGTTACCAGGCTTCAACGTCTTTTCGGTTCGACGAATACGCCTCTTAACTTTTCCAACGGTGGTTTGCACACGGACCTCTGCCATTTCCGTGAAACACGCTCTCGATAGCGTCTCTTCAATATAACTCCTTTTCAGGACTACTTAAAATAGCCTTGTCCATTGCTTCTAATTCAAAATGAATACAGTAACACGTACGGTAAAGCCAATCAGCGTCATCGACGATTGTGGACGGGGTGTGGGGGTGTTAATTAGCAATTGGTTTTGCATAATTGCAGATGTTTCTAGTCAATGTACTCACGGATGCGTATCTCTAGTTATCCAAATCTGGACATTTTATTAATTAGTTTTCAAAAAGTAAATGACAATGTAGGCGCAAAATGTGTGACTGTGTTTGTAATACCAAAATATTATATTCTAAATTCATTTCAATTCAAAAAATCGTAAAAGAACGATGAAAAATCCAATACTGAAATCTTAAACTGAATCATTATAGGCACCAAGGCCGCAGGGATACACAAGAAGTTTTTATGTCAACATGTTAAGGACGATAGATACTTAACAGTTTATAAGGTTCGACTGCTACGGTTTGATACTGGGCGATTTTCTCCCCTACGTTTTTTTCTTAAATATTTTTTTAGGCGTGAAAGACTTATTTTTAATAGAAATTGTATGTGACTTATGTTAATCAGCGTTCAATTTTGTATCGAAAACAATTTTTTCCTGAGCGAAATTGGCATTTATACCTAAGTCCACCGATTGGAAAATCCGAACCACTGTGCGCGGGTTGGTTTTTGAGCTTCTTCTACTATCTATCAATACTCCCATACCTATATCCTGCAGTGCTTAGTAAATTGCGTACCATTGTTAGATAATACATACTAAAGGATATAACAAATAGAAACAATTATGGAGACTAACTTCATAAGCAATTTTGATTTATGTTTCATTATAATTTTTTATTTCTTTATAAAACGTGTTATAAGCACATTTATTTCTTGTGACTTTTGAATGTTTATGAATTAATTTGTACAGTAGTTATAAGATTAATAAATCATTTTTATCCATTGGTATTTAGTTTATTGGTGTTATGAGTATTACTAATTTTTGTTTTCCTCCTTGATTAATGTAGTGTTTATTTGTGTTTGTAATGTGATCATTTGTAGAAAATCTTTGTAAAAAAATAATTGTATCCCAGAAGAAGAAAACATTCGTTGCCGAAATGACCTAGTAGAAGTAATAAATTGCCTAAAGGCAAGAATCACTATTTCAAATGGCTGAGAACATCCCATTCAAGAAGCGTTAAAACAGTCGTAATTCATATTTATAAAATTAAATTTAAGTCTTTTTCAGGCCGATTTAAAACCCGATTCAGGAAATGTGTATATCGTATGTTTGTACTATGGATTATACAGCAAACATGTGCTGAGTATAATTTATATAAATATTGCTCTTATTCTCATATACAATTCATGTATGTTTAAAATTAAACGAACTATAGCTTGCATAGTCTTAATCAAAAAGCTAGTGCAATTTAAGGTTTCTTACAAAATCTTAATGTGTCGAAATATGTAATATTTCTCTAAACTTGATTAAAAAGAAAAGCAAAATATTTGGTCTATCGACTTTGATGTAAAACAAACGGCTGAGGTGTTAGGTTAACGAGATATCATCGAAGAAGCGAAAAAAGAAACTTCCTGCGCTGCCCTGCTTGCAGCTCACCTAGTAGATCAGGGGACTAGAAACATTGACCTAACTATTCTAATCACAGCCCAAGAGTAAAAAATAATGTCCATACCTTTTCTTCTCCACACATTTTTTTTGCGTTCATTGACGGGTATATGACTAAATTTTATTTTGTAAATATGAGGTGCTTATGTATATTTTCATTTGATACTTAATTCATATTCATTATTTTCTTTTAGGGCATTTTGTTATAGATATTTTTTACGATTTCAGGATCCACAGTTCTGAACAGAGACAGAATGTTATTTCAGAGCTTGTTATGACTGAAAAGGAATATGTGCGAGATTTAAAAGTAACTTTTGAAGTTTTTAATTTGCATGATTCGTCTAAAATGGAAAATCATGGAATTGATGTCAAGACATTATTCGGCAACATTTTTGATGTGAGTATCATAAATTTTCTTACCTTAATTTTTATTTCTATAGTACTATGTCTTTGGTTGACTATTGGGTCTACCCATTCGCTTTGATTCTTATTGCGTATCTAGATTATCGTAGGTGTATATACATAATGCGATCCCCCATTTTTGTTGCTAATGAGCGATAGCATTTCATCAGAAAATTCGATCTTGAGGCTTAAAAAGATGACAATAAATAATACAACTGAAATACACGATAATACAAATGAATAGTAAAACAAGTAAAAAACATTTTTAAAATAAAGAACAGGAGCAGGAAAACGATAGAGTTCTGTCGACTATGATCCGAGCTTACCGTACTAGCTCGAATATCGGCTGCCTAAGCTTTCGCACGTCGTGAATATACGCGTAGATACCGAAAAATAGGGACATTGTAAAAAAATTCATCGTAAATATCATGTTGCCAAAAAATAGTTTAATTTAATAGTTTAATATGTGGGTCTCGAACCACGAATCTCATTGCGTCTACCCACACCACCTTACGTGAAAATTTGTCATTGTTTATTAATATGATTTCTAATACTAATGTGTTTTTACCTGTTCGTTCGTGTAGTTTCGCAAGCGACCTTTCTAGGAGTAGGCATATGACGGAAAAATACACATGAATTCAAACTAATCCCGAAGGCGCCCAAATAGAGCTCCGCAATTACTTAACCTCGGTACTAGAAGGAGATGTGGTCAGCATCTCGCTCCGACCGATTTGACCCCCAGGATAAACCCATTTTACAGCAGACTGAGTAGGCCTGGGAGTCAGTTTGGATGTTGAGGTGTGATGAAAAATTCCCACCTCACCGGGTATCGAACCCCAACCAACCTGCCAGCAACTCAGCCATGCTGACTTCAGGAAAAATACACACTCTAATTGATAAATATGTTCAGAGTGTAATCTCACTATCCCTTACAAAGGGAACAACGGAATATTTGCTCTTTCAGAGTACATGTTACCGCTAAAGTGCAGAAATCCGTTAATCTGCACATTACCTAGGTAATGTGCAGATTAACTAGGGTGATCCGTAAAAGTGCCGAAAATCGTTTAATTTTTCATGTTACCTAGGTAATCAACAAATTACCTAGATAATCTGCACATTACCTTCTAGGCACTCGTTAAAGTGAAAATAAGATATTTGCTGGAACAACAGTAGTGTTTTTATCATTTTTTCGATATCTAAAGAATCAAGTTAATACAATCAATCAAAAATTAGTTGATAGAATCAATTGTCAATCAATTAAAAACTATACTACAAAGTATCAAACGGTTTAAAATATTATTACAATTAAGGAAATGAATTTGCAAAACATAATAAAATTATGCTTATTTGTGCAATCTAAAGATTAATGACACTGAATTACGTAGCAACTGGTTTTTGCGTCAAGCACACCTATTTGTGGTACATTTAGATTTGCAGTCATATTTTCTGAAACCCTCCCCAATACCAAGGGACTGTTTAATTGCTGTTTGACGTAATGATATTTATACAACAGGGACATCTTCTTTCGTTAAAAATCTCTTTTGCAAAAACTGAATTCAGATTTTGCACGCAGTTGTTTTAAAATACTAGTTTTAGTACCAAGTTTATAAAAGCCATCCTCTGTTTTACTAAGAACCCCAACTAAAATCGAGCGGACATCAGATTTTGCTTCGGGTACTTAAATTCTCGTAGTGACTCCTTTATCGACATTTGGGTGCTTTGCATTAGAAACTGCTAACATTTTCTGTGCTTGCTTTTCTAAACATTTCTTGGCTTCATCACGCTGTATTTTCTGATCCATATTCTTTTTACAGATGTTGTACAATACATTCTTACCATACCCTTCTTCTTTAGGATCTATTTCACCATAAATTACGTGAACAAACGTATGACACTATTTACTCTTGTGAGCACCTGATGCTGCTTTTGAGCAAGCAGTACAGACCATGCCTCGTATAGTCCTCTTTACAGGCTCTGTATGAAACTGTGATGGCAATTCTGTTGGAGTTGAGGGTAGCTCAGTGATGACTTCTTCAACTGGCAGAGTAGATTCCTTGGAGGTGCAGAGTAACTGAATATTCTTCATAACTCTATCCTCAATCAACGGTGTAGAATACAGTTTAAGATTACTTTCGATAAATTTTTGTATTTCTATAGGTGATTCTGTAGAAGCAGGGGATAACGGAATGTCCTCTTGAGTAAGATTTGACTGTGATTCCATAATCAGTCTCTTGTAAATCTTCTGTTAGGTCTTCTTCAGTATTTATCTAATGTAATACACTTTGTGGTGTAATAGAAGACAATCCAACTTTTGCGGGACAACCGAACATGGCTTCGTTTGGACTTTTAATTACAGAATGATAGGCACGATTCTTCATGAATTATCCAAATTGTACGCTCTCACTCCACTTGTTAGTTGGGTTATCAGCCATCCACGTAGTGAGCATGTTTTCGATGTCTTGATTCGCTCGTTCTACATATCCTTGACTTTGGCTGTCTCTACATTAACCATTTTCATTTCTGGCCACATCTGTGTTACACATAGGAGAAAAATATGAAGCAAGTTATAGGCTACTTCATCTGCCCGTTTTGGTGTGAGCGACTTCATTACAACAAATTTTGTTAAATGGTGTTGGTATACGAGAAGAAACTTAAACTTTCCATCTGGTTGAGATTGGTAATCGATGAGATCCACCTGACATGTGCTATTGAAATGCCATGAAATAATCGGCTTCACAACAATCCCTTTTTTCGCACTTTTTTGTTTTTGCTGACATAGTTCGCATATATCCTAAAACATTTTTATTTGGGCTTGGGTTATGTTTTTATAAAGTGTATTTAATTGCTTGATCATTCTGTGTCTTCCACCGTGGCCAATTGACAAATGAGTAGAATACAAATAATTCTTCGGCATGGACAAACTTTTTCACACTTTCTCGCGCATCTGACAACGGTTCCGTGAGTTTTTCACAGCCTTGTACAGTTAGCACATCATACCTTCGAATTATTCGATAATCTCGAGATGATTCTTTTTTCTTGGAAACTTTTATTCGCTTTACATCTTCAATTATGAAATCATACTTTCGTTGTGTCATTAAAACACTATTATATTTTGAGTCTTCGCTAAAGGTTTGCGGATAATCTTTTATTCATTTTGCTTATCAATTCTGTGCTTGCTTGCATACTAGGAGCGACACGCGACGTCTCACGACACAAATTCACGCGCTAACAGACAGAAACAGAAATAGCTATGCTACGCACTGGCAGCTGACGCGAATTATGAGAAATAACATCAACCGGCGACAAACAGCCGACGAAAAATTATGATAAATAAGAACAATCGGTGACGACAAGACGCTGGCAAGACCATGGAGAGGGGGAAGGAAATGAGAGAAACAAACTTTTGATCTTACACGATACGGAAGACGTTAATGCGCACACTACCTAGGTAAAACGCGGAAAACTCTTGATTCCGCACATTAACGGAGCAAATCAGTTAATCTGCAGATTACCTAGCTAATCTGCAGATTAACGGCTTTCGAGCTTTAGCGGTGACATATAAATAAAGAGGAAAATTACATAGATAATAGAAATACATTGCTATCCAATTGGTGAACGAATGTTGTGGAACCCAGGGGTGAGGGGTCTCTAAGGGCTCAAGCACCCGTATCTCGTGCACCCATTCGTATAGAACTCATTACAAATTCTCTTTATTCGTAGCCATGTAACACATTGCACTGAACCGAATGATGTTGAGGTCATTGTACTGGAGTACAACTTGGGACTACTGGAAACATGTTCACTGAATTTATGTATATGGTGTTTCTAGATCAGTTCTCTCAGTGCATTAACAAATAATTTAGTAAACTCTCATAAATAGGTTAGTAAACTTTTATAATAATGCGAGAGCTTGGTAGTGGCAAACTGAAAAATATAGTCGGGAAACGATTTTAGTATATGATCGAGTGAGCGATGTAGGGGTAGTCCTCTCAGGGCCGTATAATGGACATTCCAAAAAAAACATGGCCTGAAGTATCATCAACGTCGCGACAAATACATTTTGCTGCTTTTATTTTTCTTTATTTAGGCATACGTGAATATTTCCATGTTCAGAAAATAAGTCGTACCAATTCGTATGAGTATAAGTCGTGTCCTGTTGTCATTACAAACAGTATGATATATGATCAGTAGTGTATTATTTCAGTAATGTTCCTCTGTAGACAGCGTAAACCCTTCACATTCAAATTATTTCTGTGTATACCTATTTACAGCAGAGCATAACATACGTAGGTGGATCAAAAAAAGTTACCTGCGACAGTATTCGAAAATTAATTATCGTGGAAGAATATTTTCCCCGGAGTGGCGCTAGTTGTCGTACAGCCATTGCGAGGGTAGGTAGTGTAACTTCGCAGACGCGTCAGTGCATTTGAAATGGTCTCGTTTGGAGGTGCGAGCAGTTATTCATTTCTTATGGGCAAAGAATGTGTCCGCATCTGAAATTCACAGTCAAATCGTGGATGTTTGTGGTGGAGCAATGTGCAGACAACATGAAGCTAAATTATGTTGCTGTTTTAAAATGGTCTGAGAGGATGTGGAAAACAGCAATAGGGCATCGAGTTGCCGTCCAAGTTTAACGACAGAAATCAACACGGCACGAGTTGAAGAAATGATTCAAAGTGATCGATGGACAACTGTGTATCCAATCGCTTCAATTTTTCGGAAATTGACGGAACATATATCTTGAACAATGTTCTCTTCACACACTGATGTGAAAACTGCTGCCGAGAACTGACAGGGACGTGATATCTACCAAGCTAGGTTACACAAATAGGTCCTGCTTTCAGATCAATGCTTAAATAGATTTGGTGAGTACAGGGAAAAGTGAATGTCGAGAATGCCTCTTCATTCCATTTTGTATTTTCTGTCTATTGTTAGTACATAACTTTTTTTATGCCTATTGTTAGTACATAACTTTTTTATGCCTATTGTTAGTTTATAACTTTTTTATGCCTATTGTTAGTACATAACCTTTACCATCGTCGTAGTTTTTTTGTTTTGTGACGTACAACCAAAACATACTTTTGTGTCCAATAGTTTATCTATGAAAAATCGTAGATATTTTATTTCTCGCACGATTTGTATAGTTTTAGCATTAAATTCAATTTAATATCATCCACATCAAATATCATTTTCTGTGTTTTTCTTAGACATTTTAATAATTTCCATAAAAAATTTTCTCCAGTACTTTGGCATCTTGGTTTTGTTTCTTCACTGCGAGAATTTCCTGGGCAAAAATTAATCATACGCGTTGTTACCTATTTCTGAAACAGGTTTCTCAACACCTCAAAATAATTAGTTATTTGCATCTTATTTAATTAATTTATTGAATTAATTTAACTTTACTTTTATTAATTGTCCGTGAAAAGGTCGTAAGGTTTAATTACCTCAAAACTATGTTCATGTAAATGGGACCCGATGCTGATCCCTGTAAATTTATTGTGCATTGTGTATATTATGTGCATTGTGTCAGTAGGGTGTCAATAGGGTTTTGAAGCCAGGTATCCGATTACACTTGTCCTTGAAATGACTATAGCAGTTCGATCACAGATATCCGAATATATGGGAGCGGTTTGCCTACCCTTGCCCTCTAAGAACTATTTTTTTCAAACGTAAAACATGAACCCCCCCCCCCACTCAATTTTTTGCAATTAAAAGAACCCAAATTTTAAACACCCCTTGCCAGTCAAACACCAATTGTTTGATCTGACGGGAATCATTGGTTTGTTTCTACGCGGATCCTTTTGGCGTTGAGGGAGCAACTGACAAACCAACATTCACGTGGCGTCCCAACAAGATTTTTACATCCCGCCACCACTACTTCTTAACCCAGTGTGAGCGAGTCATATTGCATCATCGTAAGGGTGTGACATGTTGAGACGTCCATGATCATAAGAGGCAGACGTGGGAGGGGGTAGTCACGTGATAGGAAGCAAGGGAGGGGTATTGTTGGGTTGAGGGGCACAATTCCAATCTGTGTAAAAGAAAAACCAATTTAATTTTTAATCGTGGAGTTTCTTTGTTTTTAGGAGTTCTATTGGGTAGTGAGACAAAAGAAAATGGAAAGAGATAGAAAAAATATTTTTTTCATTTTTTCTCCTTTTATATTATGCGATTCGCAAAGTAAAAACTAAAGATTTACATGAAAGTATCTGATGAATGACAGTATATGTAACGTTTCACAACCCAATCACTATATAAAATTTTAAACCATTTGAATTTTACTGGTTCTCGTGTTACCTGGTTTGAACGTCTCATCAGTTCTGCGAATTCGCCCATTCACTTTTCCAACGGTAGTTTGCACATGGCCTCTGCCATTTCCGCGGAATTTGCTCTCGTTAGCGTCTCTTCAAAATAACTCCTCCGACTGTCTACCCCCTTGTGACAAGTACGTATTTGCTACTTCGCAATTTCCCAATTACTACGGTTCTTTTGTTAAAGTTCCGTTACTATCTATCCCCTTGGCGTTCGGAGAAAACACAAGACAGTTGTGACTGCTGGAACACATGTTGATTGACTTCTGTAATTTAAACAATTTTAATCATTTTAATTATTCCTATATATAGTATTAATTAAGTGTATATATATATATATATATATATATA
>NNCF01136004.1:9326-22584 GCA_002313205.1 Laupala kohalensis | reverse complement strand
TATATAGAGAGAGAGAGAGAGAGAGAGAGAGAGAGAAAGAGAGACGAGCTATATGATTATATTAACAATTTATAAAAGACATTAATTAATAACCATTAATAAAGTCTCAAAAATTTGAATTTTGATAAATATATTAATTACTAGACCAAAAAGGGGAGGGACCCGAATACTCACTCCTATTGGAACAACTCACAATAAAAAAACACAGCAATATGGCGTTCAAATGACATCAAACACATTTATTGATTATCATGGTTATAGAGTGATCTACACACTAGGACACTGGTTAAAGCTTGTAATTCTAGACATTGATTCGCCTACTGCGCTACTGAAATGGTCTCCCTTTTTTTATCATTTGTTTCGGTTACTCACCAAAGTCTTCTTCTGCTGGGTTCATCTGTTCTTTAAGCTCTTACCACTTTCAAGCACATCACACTTTTCACTCGGCCTGATGACATTTAATTTACAATTTATAATTTACTAGGCCGTAACAAAATTTCAAATACACTCTACACTCTTGTACAATTATCACGGTGTCTTCTGATTTCTGACTGGATGATGATACTCAAGTTCACATGGCCACTCGCCTGATTGTTGAGGACACTGCTTCGTCTCTCCCCGCCAATGTTCGATCCCTTTTTCTTTCCTTCTCGACCGGTCTACATCAATTTACTCCATGCGGTCGTCTTATTTCAGAGTTGCTCGAATCACTTAGTATTTTATTTAATAACTCGTTCTTTGCAATATTTAACTTAATTGCGTGGTCACTTAACTAATTGCATTTAGCATGCCTTCTGGCTGACAACACCGTGAACCCACGTTATAATACGCTGTGCAAAGACGATGCCTTCTCTGGGCTCACAGTCTATTTAAGTGACTATTTGCGGCTTACTTTACTCTGAAATGAATATTTACTTGATTTCCATCAACTCACTGGTCGAACTTTTCTAGCGGTACGAGTTATTTACTGTTCGTTTGTAGCACACGATTTCTAACTGCTCATAAGGCAAACTTCGCGTATTCTACTACAGTCACGTGCTTATTAGTCGTAATTAATTTTAGCACGTTGTACGCTCTGATTCACTTTCTAATATTGTTCATCGTCAGCACTGTTTGTTCCATAATTCTCCGAACCTTATTGAATTTTGACGCACTTCATTAAACACTGGTGTTGTATCGTAACAATTTTAACGAAATACAATTTTTTTTATTTTTTCACTACGAAAGCACCACTCTCACTAAGAAAACTTATGCTCTGCCCAACTTTTTTTAGTGCCGTCACTAACTGTTCTCCCGAAACTTTTCTACTGTACTCCCCAAATTTTTCAGTCTGGTGGTCCCGAGTGCTTCCGTGCCCTACTTTTTATGGAAAACTATCGTCACGTGATGTACCCATTCCTACGATTTCTTCCCTCCAATGTATGCCTGGTGGTTTTCTCCCCTCTACAATTTCAATTGGATATTCCCGCCTTCGGTGATTTTCGATTGGTGGTTTCTATTTTTCTTTCTTCCCCGACTTCGGTAGCTACAGACGAAGGTCTTTCGGCCATTTTGTTCCTTGCAAACAATACCCTTTGTGATAGTTTCTCTGCGCAGTTGCTTCCGCGGCAAGATCCTCAGATCCCCAGTTTTTATTATTTTATTGCTGTGCGGGGCGGCGTTCTAGAGCGTGTCACCCAGTGTTCCGACTGTCGGCACCCTTCTTGAACTTAATTTTTTTATTACTTCTTTTGAATTTAGCACTTGTGTATTTTCGCCGAGACCATCCCCAAAATTTTCCGTTTCGAAACCCTCCGTCCTTTGCCAACTAGCGTCCCCAGAGCCATGTGCTGCTTACCTACTTCATTGCTTTTTTCTACGCGAGTACTTACACTCCAAGACCCTTCTTTTACAACCTTCTACCGCCTGGACCTTTTCGCTCTCGTCATATGTTGAANTTTCGCTCTCGTCAAATGTTCAACTCAATATTGCCTTGGGAAAATAATATTCCCTTACATCCGCTCTTTCTGAGGGCTGTCTGTTAAAATGAATTTTGAGGTTCGTATTTCTAAAGATTCCTTTTTCTAATGTTGCAAGTTCACATTTGTCTGTCCCTCGACATGTGATTTCTGTGTTGCTTCTTTGAGTTTTTCGGATAATAGGTTTAATGTTTTTTTGTATGTTTATATTTCTAAAGAGCCTGTGATGTTCTGCCGACAATACTCTCCCATGCTTGCNATTGATCTCAGGGTTCCACAATAATTTCTGGGGTTCGCATTTTTTTAGTGAAGGAAAAGGCCATACAATAGTTCCACTCAAGGAAAACGCTATTGACAAATAAATCCATTTAATTTAATCATCATTGTTTCAATTACAAGAAAACCCCTCATGCTGTTTCCCCCAAAAGGAACAAACACAAATGGTAGCCAAATAATAACATAAACACTAACACCTAAATGAAATCTTTCCCTCCAAAAAAAACTAAAATACACTGAATTTAACAATGATATCATTCTATCACCGTTTAAAATGTCTCTCTCTCTCTCTCTCTCTTAAACAAATAGAATTACACTGAATTTTAACTCTAGCGTAATTTTATCAACCTTTAAAATCTCCCTCAAAAAAACAGAAATACACTGAATTTAACAATAACATTATCTTATCAACATTTAAATCTCCCTCTCTTTCGAACAATAGAAATACACTGAATTTAACCATGGCATAATTTTATCAACATTTAAATCTGTCTTTGCACTGATTAAGTCCACAGTTTGTGTCCCTTTTTATAATTTATGCCACTTTATTCATTACGCGCAAGCGCAATACGACGTCGGTTTAAACATCACAGTCGAGTGATGTCGTAAAATACCTCTTAAGATGACCGTAGAGAGTAGTGTCCTCGCAAGGTCGGCCAGGCTCCGATCTCGGGCGATCGCTGACGATGCCATCAACGACGACTACCCGAAGTTGCTCCAATCATTCTCTGCGAGCTCGGCCCCTCCAAGCGCAGCGTAAGCCTAACCTCGTTCATCCGAATGACCACCCGAAAATTGTTTGTCCGTGGCTCGGATCGAGATCAATTTATCAAATTTGCCCGATGTTCAAAAAAAATCGACAAACACTCGACTCGAGCGCAGCATCTTCAAAAATGAAGTGCTAAGGTTTAATGCGAACTCGAAATACTCGTTTCAGAGCATTAACGCAAACATAGCTGACACCGAAAACTCAAAAAGCAAGATAGTTAAGTGTCGAAGCTACGAGCTGAGCTGAGATGAGCTAATTACGAACTACGAGCGCAATGTGAGCTGGCTGATCTGAGACATGTGAGCTGAGCTAAAAACATCTGAGCGATGTGACTAAGCCGTCTGAGAGCGTAATTTCATTTTCCATTCCTTAAATGGTCTTACTCCCTCCTAGACCTCACTTACCACTTCCAAATCTTCCAAATTTTGAACTTCTCGTGACCGAAAACTTCCAATGCCAAAACGATTCCCCCTTACGCCTAGATTCTGATTGGAAAATTTTAAAGGACTTCGAATAATTTCCAACGCTTTCTTCCAACGTTTTTTACTCCGAACGATTTTTACTGACAAGTTGGTTCTTGCATCCACCCTCGCACATCCTGGGTTATTGCGGTCGGGTTGGGTCGCTTTCCCCACCCCCTCGCTAACTTGCTATTTCTAAAAAGCTATAAATTTCTTCGACTACAAAGAGCCGACAGTGGGTCGCCGCGCCATACCAGATGTGAGCGCTGCCTTCATCTCTCAACGGCAGGCCTTTTAAATTTCTAGCGAGTCGGAAGACTTCCCTTTCTCTCTTTTGAATTTCATACTCCCGAACGAGGATGATTTTATTATTCTAATAACGGAATTATTCAAATCNTATATATATATATATATATATATATATATATATATATATATATATATATATATATATATTCCGCTTACTCCGAGTATTTTAATGAGATTGTTTGAAGTTGCTGTTCGATGTGGTTCTGGTATCTGAAACATGGCTTCAGTCTCATCATAAATCAGAAAACGTCACAGAAATGACCGGATTATCAAACGCGGAGGTGTCGCTTTATACTGCACAGATCTCAAAGGGAAAATTATTTCAAAATCTGAAAAAGGTTCGGAAAATAGTATGGAAGTTTTTACTTATGAAAATCTTGATAAAAAAATTCTCATTGGAGTCGTTTATAATCCCTCAGGCAGTGACTTCACTGAATTCGAAGAAGCAATTTCCGCATGTTTCTTTATTATAATAATTCTATTATAATGGGGGACATCCATATAGACGCAAACAAATCGTCACTGGACAAAACTCTCCTTAACACTTTCTCGTCTTACAACGTGACTGTTAGTCCACTTCAAAATGTCTATCAAGACTTCGTCTCCACAGATCCATCATGAAGTGAATATATATTCACTTAAAAACAACAACAGAATATTCAGCATGGGCAACATTCTTCTCCCGGCCTATCACACCACGATATTGTACATGCCATTTCACTTAAAGTACAGAAACATGAACCGCCAACAATATATCGCGTAATTTTAACATTTTTTATGAGAACGTTTACTCAAATGGCGAACTTGATCCCGTAGAATCAAATCTGCTTGTGAATGGTAAAATCTCTTGCCTAAATAAATTTCTAACTCAAGTATTCTATAGCATCGACCCTCTAAAAGCAATAAAACTGAAGCGCACCAGACCGTTGGTTTAAATATGAAATTCGTTCTCTAATGTTCTAAAGAGACGCTGCCTTTCGCTCACCGAGATACAACTAAAAATGATCCTCCACTCACAGAATATTGTTTTTCTCTATACAAAAAGTTTCTTAATCTATGTGCCCAGTCGTTCAGAAACAGTAAGAAAAGTTACGCTAACTCTGTTCCAAGTACAAGAAAATCTTTCTCCATATGGAATCACCTAAAGAAATTTGGGGTAGGGAACAGTAAATCAACTCATAACTTAGTGCTCCTTTAGGAGATCTAAACTCCCATTTTGCTCACAGCTCATAGAATTAATTGGTAGAAAACAAAGAAAATATTTAAGTGATACGGAAGAACGCTGCTCCAGAGGAACAATTTTATTTTCCAATGTGTCTATTGATATCTCAAGCACTTATCAGAATCAAATCTAAAGCAACTGGCATTGTTGGTATCACTTCTATGATGATTCATAAAATCTTACCGTTTATTATTCATAATATCACGGACATCTTTAATGAGTCACTTAACTGTCTTTTTCCCGTGGACGTAGAAACAATTTTTTCGTCACACCCATACCCATATGCGCTTCCTCCTCATCTTTGGATGAGTTCCGTCCCTTCAGTATCTTACCAACACTTTCAAAAACGATATAATGTATTGTTCTGTCAAATTACTGAGTCTATTCACAAAAAAGATAAATTGGGAATGTTTCAGTATGGATTTCGCACACAATGAGCTCTCACTCAAATTTCTGAAGACCTCAAGATGTTGTAAGATGCAGGAAATGTGACAGTACTCATTCTTCTCATTTTCAGTAAATTGTTCAATCCGGTGGATATTAACAATCGAGAACCTAAACTGTCTACCTTCTTTTCATTCTCCAAACTGTGCATCAAATGACTGATCTACTTTCGAGGAGCACTAAATGTTTCACTTATAATGGAAAATTTTCTACCTGGTTGCCTTTGACCAGCGGAGTAACTCAAGGTGGCATTCTTTCATCTTTACTCTTTTCCTTATCCATCAACGACCTTCCAAACTCCGTACTCTCACCATGCTACCACATCTACACCGACGACTTCCTACCGTATACTCTTCATGCGCTCCACATCAACTAAGCAATAACATACACTTTCTTAATGAGGATCTTGAAAGAATACGACTGTGGTTTCTACACAAGAATCTGATAATTAACCCTAACAAATGTCAAGCCTTAATATTCGGAAATAAAAATTCACTTGATCGGTGTAGATCCACGCTTCGTCCAGATCTTCATTTTTAGTTCTAAATTTTCGATTTTCACAAAATGTTGATTTAATTTATCCTCAAAATTTTCAAACTTGGTGTTAAAATTTTCAACAATTCTATTTCCTCGCTCCTTCGCTTTAATCTCGTGCTTTTGCTTTTGAGTTTGCCTCTTGAAATTTAGCGTCCACTTCAATCTCATACTTTTGTATCTGATTTTAACTCTTCAACAATTCTATTTACTCGCGCCTCCGATTTTTAGTCTTCCTCACATAATCGTTCTGAATGCTGATTTAATATGGCCATCATCTGTTTCATTACCCCATCATATCCTGCGTCGATTTTTGCTACCCCTCTTACGACCCCTATGACGTTTTGAACTGGTCAGTGATTTTGAGCTTTTCGTTTTCAATTTACACCATTTACCACTTCTTGAAAATAACTTTTTTAATATATCAAACTAAACCAATTTTACCCGTTACGTTATGTATTTCACTTTTCGCCGTTTTTCAGGCCCCACGTTGGGTTCCAATTGTAATAAAAATAAGTAACAAGGAAAAGGGCTCACGTTGCGAAATCCAATTGTAACATGAATAATTAAATGAAAGGGTCCAATAAGAATGCAAGTTCCATGTTGGTGTGTCAATTGTAACAAATAATTAAATGAAGAATGGGTGTTATGGTAATCTCAACTTACCTTGCCCACTGAGCACCTCGTTAAGCAGCTCTTCCTTTTCTAGGATTTAAAATTTGAAAGGTCATGTTTTGTGAAATTTCGTGTATTTAATTGTGAAATACATGGATTATTTTCTACTCAAAGAAAAACGCAACTTCGATAAAAGTGGTTTAATTATTCAACACGCACAATACTTGAAATTATGCCCTCATGCACATATTTCCCATTAATTCCCCCAAAATAACACATAAAACAACACTTGGTTTTATGAAATGACGCTGGTTAATTAGTAGCGCCTGCCTGAAACAAATTTAAACATAGTAACATTACAATTATGCATCATCGGCAAAACTAGTTGTCTGTGATGATTATAGTTCATTAACATGGAAGACTAGAGTGTTTGACATCATAGCTCTCACACAAGTCATCTTACTACCTCTCGACACTTTAGCAGATGCACTGGGCGCAGCCGGGCGCAGCCGGGCGCAGCCAGGCGTGCTAATTACCTTTAGATTTATACCAGAAGCTCATTCACCAGTCAAACGACGTTGGCATAGGTAGTTCCTCATGAGTGAATGATCCCGAATACCACCAGACCATTCGCCTCTCCGCTACGCCGGACCCAGTCGCCGTCGCTGCTACCTGTCCTCGTTGCCCTCCACGTAATATGACGGGAAACCATTAAAGGTGTTTCCAGCTGAACTTGATATGATAATGGCGCTAATTACAGTTCATAGCCATTTTCTTTTCTCGAAGACGCTAAGTCACAGACCGAAAAACTATGTCTGAAGCCGTGACGCTTGTAGTAACATTGATAACTCATGATCGTCGAATTCTCACGAGAAAAACAAGTTCATCATTGAAATGTTCAGTAAATGATGAAGATGAAAAAAATCACTAATGCCGTACTGCATGAATATTGCTCAACGTAATTTTCGTAACGTTTGCTCAACGTAATGATAACGTCATAATGATAATAAAAGAATGATTGTAGTGATATTCGTGAAAAACTCTTAATAATGCTGATAAAAGAATTGACCTCCGCGACTCTGCTCCCCTCATTAAATAATCCTATCCCACTAAACCCCCAAAAACGTAGCAAGAAGGCCCCGCCCTTGACGTCAGGATTTACTTTGGCCAATAGTTAACCTTCTGCCCTCCACGTGGAGTATTTTTGGTTGGCTGATTTAATGTGACGTTTGTTCTTTCTAGACGAATAGCAACACTTGATTTCCACACTAAATGTTTTTTTCGTCAGAGTCCTTTCCTGCGACACGACGCAGTCACGTGGCCTTCATCTCTTCACAGAGTAAAATTTAACACAAGGCTGTCGCCCTTGTCTCTCTTTGTTCTCATCAGTGATATTTCATTTTAATACCACTTTGTCCTTGTCAATGACACTTCTTGGCCTCCTAGAACCCTAGATCTCCTTTTACACCGATGTTTCTCTGATCCCTCGTTACTCCTGTGTATCGTTAATCAACATTCCCATAATGGTCTCCTTCGTCCTTACTGTTTTTTCCATACTACCTCACCTGTGGTTCTGGTCTGTCTCGAAATTACCCTAACCATTCTCCCGAATTTCAACAGTAACTTTCCATTTGTCTTTTCAAAATATATGTCAAATAACGTATTTGGTTAATCATTTCTCACATCTATTCAATTTCGTTTTCTCCAGCCTTCGCTCCACGCTAACTCACTGCGTAGGCTGTCCAGACACTCAACTGATACTTTTAATGATTTTAATGACGGGTGGGGTTCGTGCCCATTTAATATAACCCTCTATCCCATTCACTTGTTTCTGTCACAATCGGCTGACCCAACGTGGTGCTTGATCAAATAACTATGGTGGTAATTAGGGGCCAGACCATTTGGTATTATGAAAGAATAAAGATCATTTGAGTAATGAAGGGTAGTGTTAACTCTTACACCACTCTTTTTACGTTACTATATATAGTACCAATTTTCAATAGATTCATTGCGTTATTGTAAAATATATTTATTCAAATAATAAGGAAGTAGTTTAAACGCACGAACACTTTAAGACTTAATGTGTTTAATTGCATTAATAATTATTGATATGTCTTGATTAATTAATCTGTAACAAATTAATTAATCTGTAATTTATAAAAAAAACATGTACGTAGTTTATGATTTAAATATGAAATGATAATGTTAAAATTAATTTAAAAATAATGTGAATAGAAGAAAATATTTGTGTATATTACTGTGTAGTATAATTAATTTTCTAGTGCTTTTCAAGTAACTTGAATTCTGCAAATGGTTTGTTCTCTCGAGTGACTCTTTAAAGAGTTATTTATTGTGAAATGGTAAAAGTTTTAACAAACTTAGGAGGTAGTGTTCTTGGGAGCTATGGTGAAGAAGTGCCACTTAAGGGGAGATACCATTGGAAGTTTGAGGTAGATTCGCTTAAAGAGTGAAGTAACGTGTGCTATGTGGAATTAAAAAGTGAAATGTGTTCATCGGAAATCCTTTGGTCACATGAGCCCCAATTTTTGAAGCTCCTGCCCGTTTCGTAACGGTAACGTGCGACTGCATCGCATCACTACAAAAACTACCGCCACAACCTTCACAGCTGCTACCGCCGCCGTGGCCCGCGTTGTGGACTCGAGCAAAAATGACCAGAGCCACTGAACGGAGCTGGCGACTAAGGTAGCCACAGGCGACGAGCCTCGCTGCAACGATCGAGGGAAAAACGACTGGAGAGCGAGTTTTCACCGGTTCGCTGAGGGTGACAATAGAGGTGGGCGGTCGGCAAAGGGGAGGGAGAATCAGTAAGGGAGTCAGAGTCAGTAAACTGTTGGGAAGTGAAGTCAGTGAGAGAACGGAATTAGTGAGAAATTGTTGAAAAATCGGAAAGAGTTTTTAACCAGGCGGCAGGAAACTCGAACCTCTGGAAGATGATGGTAGATGAAGTTTTGTTAAGCTCACGTTCAGTGTGTTATCTGCTGCTGTACGCATCTTAGCGAACTTCGTGTGACGAAGTTGTGAAGCCCGTAAAGGTATAGTGGTTGAATTAATATTCATAATCTGGATGGTAGAAACTTGTTAAATTTGTGAGTGAGGTAGAACTACTCTGGAACAATTGAAGACTAAATGACTTGAAATTCTCATGTAATGTCTCGAGCTCACATTAAATACATAATTAGTATGTATCTGAAAAGTAATATTGCCTAGCTCAGTTGTCAAATTTTCTACTAATGTTCATTTGGTTTTCAAAGAAACTATTTGTGTTAAACAAAAAGAGAATCAATTAATTTGGTAATTTATTTATTTGGTTATATGATTATTTTCGAAGGATAATAATTGTAAATTGGATGTATGAAATACTGGTGTCAATAAGAGGTTTTCTGTTAATGAAAAATAATTAATTAATTTTGTTATATATTTATGTTATTTTGTAAGGGTAATAATTATAAATGGGATTTATGAAATGCAATTTAACAAGACGCCTTGTGTAATAAAATTGTAATGGGCACGACTGCTCGAGTTCGTGACATACCTTAAGACACATGTGCCCCCTGGGTGGTGCCAAAGAGCAGTCGCTTCGAGTAAATCTCGGAGATCGGCGGCCAAATTTGAAAAGCTCAACCATTCCTGGCCACTTTCAAAAACGTACCTGCCTTGTACACAATGCATAAACGGCTAAATGGTTCCTATCGGAACCACAATGTAGGGCTCGGACCTTGAGTTTGAATATGTCAACTGAACATTGAAGGGATGAGCAGAACTAAAGGTGAATGCCTGTCGATAACTCAGAGGAAACCAGATCGACGTAGCTCTTTTTCAAGAGACCCGCACTGCTGATGAACAACAACTTAAAACCAGAGACAAGGGGTCAGGTTATACAGTATTTGGTGCTACTTTTCATCACTTACACTATTGCAACATAAGCCAGAAATAACTTAAAGGGGGCTCATATTCTAACTTCACGTACAAAAAGCAACATACATACTATTGTTATATCTTTCGCACAACTAAAAATAGTAAACATACACAAACCTCCGCTAGTAAACTGAACTGATGAAATACTTCCCGATCTCCCACACCTCGCAATATATGCAGGTGATTTTAACAGTCACAATCAAAATTGGAAATATGCAAACAGTGATGATAACGGCATATTTCTTATGAACTGGAATGACAAAAAATCGTTACTTGGTGTTTGACGCAAAAGACCTTTCATCTTTCAAATCTGCTCGATGGGAACAGAATAAAACCGGGACCTCTGCTTCGTTTCGATTGACTCAAAAAACGCTCCTCTATGTGTAACCCACACTGTACTTGGTAACTTTCCACGTTCCCAACACTGCCTTATTAAAAAAAACATTGGCCTGCAAATACCTACTGTTGAATCACATCCTAAACTAAGATGGAATTTTACGAAGGCAAATTGGCCCAAGTTCTCCCAGGATTTGGATCAGGAAACACGATGAATACCTCCTGAACCCGCCCATTACCAGCGTTTTGTGGGAACCGTAATTGCCACAGCGAAGAAAAACGTTTCAAGAGGTGTCAGAAAAACATACATCCCCTGTTGGCATAAAAGCAATGAGATCCTGTATAAAGATTACATCAAGAGTATAAATCGGAAATAGCCGATGAACTGATACGTGACCTAGATGATGCAAGACATGAGAAATGGAAAACCATGGTGCATACAATGGATTACAAACTCTCCAGTCGTAAAGCTTGGAGCTTACTAATGAAGCTTGGCACAGCTTCTCCAGCCATAAAATCTCAACCATTAGTCACTGCAAACGAAATGGCCGACCGCGTAGTAAGTGTCCAGAACTAACCGCGGTATGTCACACAAAATGAAAATCAAAGAAAGACTTGCAGAATTAGAGAAAAATTCAGCTCTACAACGTCAGATTCAAATAACCCATTCACTGAAGAAGTGGCCGCAGCCCTTAAACAACTTAAACCAGGAAAGGTTCCAGGTTTCGACGGTCTTCATACTGACTTCCTAATACACTACGGCAAAAACACAAGAAAATTACTTACAAAATTCTGTTCCAAAATACATCTGACTAAGAAGATCCCTCATCAATTGAGGCTTTGCAAAGTTATAGCACTATTAAAATCTGGTAAATCCAATATGAACCCATGTAATTACAGACCAATTGCACTTCTAAGCAGTTGCTACAAACTACTAGAACATCTCATATACGCCAGAATTAGTTCTCAAATCCAAAAGGAACTACCCATAGAACAAGCTGGTTTCAAACCCCAACGCAGCTGCGAGGAACAAGTTCTTTCCCTGATTTCCTACATAGAAAGTGGATTTGAAAAGTGGGATAAAACTGGCGCAGTTTTCGTAGACTTAAGGGCAGCATTTGATACTGTGTGGCGAGAAGGCTTACTCTACAAACTACTAAATATCATAAAATGTCCTGATACAGTTGTTTTAGTAAATTGTCTACTAAGAAACAGGCAACTACTAGTAATCTTCGGTGACAAGAAAGCTAGACAATGGCCTCCTTCAAGAATCCATCCTCGCTCCTCTGTATAATGCCTATATATCTGACGTACCCGAAACTGTGAGCAGAAAATTTGCATGTGCGGACGATCTTGCCCTTACCACACAAGATAAAAATCTAATCAACTTGAGAAACTCTCTAACTGAAGACTTGAAGATATTAGGAAAATGTTTCAAGAATTGAAGACTGACAACCAGCACAATCAAAACAAACTTCCTGCTTCCACTTAAACAATAGACTGGCACTACTATCAGAGTAACTCTTGATGTCACTGCCATACAACCCGCAACCTCAATACATTGGAATAACGCTTGATAGAACCCTAAGCTTCGGGACTCATCTAACTAAATTGCCCTCAATACTCCATACTCGAAACAACATACTACACAAACTGACTGCAATATCATGGGGAGTCAAAACCGATACCCTTCGTACCACAGCACTTAGTCTTCTCTTTTAAGCAGGTGAATACAACACCGAGACATGGCTGTATAGTCCGCACTTTAAGGACATTGACACGGCATTTAACGACACGATGAGAATAATTACTGGCTGCGTAGAACCTACCCCGTTATTCTGGCTTCCCGCTCTCAGGATCATAGGACCTCCAACCGTGCGCCGCCAAAGAGCCCTTCTGAGAACTATGTCTGTCATAAATGCTAATCAGGACTTGCCCATACACGCGGACTTGTCGGGAGACTACGGCGCCGGGAGTATCCCGCCGACCAGCTGCCGTGGTAGCAGGATTCATCACTGAGGATCCTGTGGTGGAATGGAAAAGGGATTAGAGGCAGCACGCGCCCACTGAGTACCACTCACTCGTTAACATGGGAACTTTGCTAGAAGGCTGCCATCTTCCTGGAAGCATCTGGGTAGCAATGAAACGAGTGCGAACGCTCAGCGATACGCGCGGCATCTCACTCCAAAAGTGGGGCATGCGTGAGACTCCGCTGTGTGACTGTCGTGAGGGGAAACAGACTGATCCACATCTCCGGTTGTCCTCTCAGATGTTTCGCGGACGGTATGAATGACTTTGTTAGTGCTACGAAGGAGACTGTGGGATGGCTTAAAGATTTGGACATTAAATTGTATTATGCAATTTGCGATATGCCATCATAGGTCCTCTGTATATTTAC
>NNCF01135981.1:6247-18734 GCA_002313205.1 Laupala kohalensis | reverse complement strand
GTCCTCCCCATGATTGTCCATTGCAAATGATCACCACCGGCACCTCATCGGCACTGCCAATCCCAAGCCTGGCTCCCCACTATCATAGTTCAAGCTGCTTGTCACTACATACAGGCATCCTAGTGGGACTCACCCCCTGAACGATCCTGATTTGCGAAATACATGTTGCCCCGTGATAGATGGCTAGATGGAAAGAAAATTCTGCACAAATGCGCGGTATAAATTGTCGTTCATATGTAGGTAGTCAATCAAACCACTTTGCAATGTTCTAAATAATTATGAAAAGAAAAAGTAACTGTGAAGGGCACGAAAATTTTCTGTACATTTGATTTATACTTGAGTCAATCTCTAAAATTGGGGTACGCTATAGATTGCACTCAGTGCTCCTTCCATATTACCACTAACAATAGTATGCTCAGTTCCCTTTCTAATAACCATCTTCCAATCCGTAGTTAGAACCTTCTCACACCAAAGGCAAAATGTTTTGATATCCACTTAAATACATTTTAAACCATTTTTCTGGTACTGTAAAATATACTTGCGACCTCGAACATCACTAATTATTACGAATTGAATATCGCTAAATGCTAATGCTCAATGACATGCTCCCAATTTATAGACCCTTCGCTTTCTATTTTACCAAATCTTGACGGAATGTGACCTCCTTGGGGACAGTTAAATGACATCGTTATTAGTTGAGGTACCACATTTCTCGTAAAATTGTCTGAATAGCAATATGTTTTTTTAAAAGTCAAATCTAGTCAAATTGTTAAATCAGTACATATAGAAATTCTACCTCACTCAAAGTGCTGCCTTAACAAAACTGACTGGTATGATTTTTTCTCTTCATCACTATACTTGAATCGTGGGTTTTTTATTTCCCTGGCGCTTCCGACGGCGCAGAGAACTAAAATCTCTTCTGTGATCGTGGATATCGACCATTCCAACGCGCCTCTATCGCAGATAGTCAACTATGGCGGCTGGTTCTCGACTTATATGATTTAACCGAGAATCAAATTGATTCAAATTCCAATTTGTTTATGTTAACGAACAGGAATCTCTGGGAGGATTCCCTATCTGAACGCGTTTGATCAGTGGTTGGAGTTTTTTGGCCTACGACCCGACAGAGATATCCGAAATGGATGAGTATGGTTCCATGCTCTCGCCACCAATTCAGGCGCCTGTGCCACAGCAAGTTCCTCTGCAACAGACTATTAGATGTCCTACAACAGGGGTAGCGTGGCCTGTTGCTGATACTGCAGCTTCTCATGAGTTTGTATGGGGCGCAGCCGCATTGCTGGGATGCAGCTAAATGGAAGAAACAGCATTAAGCTCGCTTCATGCATTCCCAAGAGCGATTCCGATTCATTCCTCAACCCAGCGTCGATCCCTCCCCCCTGCAATTGGGGGAACCGCACCCACTAGACCAAGCGAGTAGTTGAAATAGAGAGGGGGGGGCATGCAATATTTTTGGATGATCAGTCCGTCAGATGAAGCTCGTCTTGTACAAGGGTTTCGCCTCTCTGAAGACAATGCTGAGGGCAGATGTGGCTCATCTTCAGACTTCTCCCTATCGAAGGGTCGGAACCAGTCTCCTTTGCAACCCCGGAAACGTAAAGGCTACCTTCAAGCTAAGATAAATTCCAACAAGAAATGAGTACACGAGGTTAGAATTATTTTCCATTTGTTATAACTTTAACTAGAAATTTATTATACTTAATTTTTTACCCGCTGACCCTCCTGGCATTCGGACCAGGGGGACATTTAGTAGAATTAAATGAATACCGATTAACTCATGGTACACCCCGAGACTAATGGAAATAATTTTCTTTCAATTAGTGTTCCCCTGATACGAGAAATGTGGGAGGGTTAATATTAGTACCTGTCTTTTTCATTCTCCATTCTTCACATCTTCATTTGCTGCTTTAGTGCAGTAGCTTGCCCGGTGAGAGGGCTAGCGTTTCACATTCGCCCCATTTGATTTATTCTATTTTTTTATTTTATTCGCATATCCTAGGATCTAAATTTTTTCACAGAACATGAGGTAAAGGTCTCATTTCCAGGTTTGACCTTGCGAAAAATTAACTTTCAGATGAGAATTTAATTTCAGATTGCATACAGAACCTCTTAAATTAAAATGGCTATGAAACATTTGTGCACGAGAGAATTACATAAGTATTGCACTCCTATGAGTACAATTACTCAAACAGAACAACCTTTGGTTTATGGCGATGATAACTGGTTCGTGGGAGTGATTATTCAATGTGGCCTAATGGTTTTGTACGAAATGAGTTAAATACTCTAAGTGTATTGCGTGTAACCAAACACATCTAATTTCCTATAAGTTCGAGAAAGAAAATTTCCTTACTACAATACATGAGAGGAAAAAGAGCTGAAATGTTAATGAGGTTCTGTATCATTGACATAATATTAATTATTACGAATAAATTTGCCGGTGTTTTATCTATCAGGAATCCATCGCCAACTCACTATTGATAAATTCGCCATGTGCCAACCACGATTCTGATCTATTGCAACCGAAACTACCCGAAGCAGCTATTTACTCCATAATTGGTTGCAGATTCTCTCTGCTTCTCTCTTTAACGCTCGTGGAGAATTGCCAACTGACAACACCTCAGCTCAGGATACTATCAGGAACAACAAGAATTCGCTCAAATTAATAGTGCTTCAAGTACGCCACGGCAAGGACAAATTCCAATATGACTCATCAAAACATCAATAATTTCCAACACATTATTAACACCACTAATTCAAAACGACACCAGTCGCCTCAAATGTTTATTTATCAATAATCAGTCAATATCAATCATTTGCGAAGTAATGTAGCAATTTTGGGCGCACAATTCTCAGACTGGGCTAGTGCCACGTTCCCAATCATGACAACAAAATATTTTTAATTGACATTCTTTCCTAAGTTCTCAATACATAGTCAACAGGCATCAATTGCCCTCAATACGAGCTCGTTTCATCTCAATAATACAAAAGTACCAATCACAAAATTGCTCACTATCATTCCACAATTTACACCATTCCTAACCTATTTACTCCCGGTGAGTGTCAGATACTTCCGAAAAACATCGTTAGTGACTAAGTCTTTCATTAAAGTCCATAGCACCCTCATTATGCCACTTCGCACAGGCATTTCAACATGCAAATGTGAGACGTGATGGTTTTTTGTAATCCCACGGAACCCTTAGGGGCGGACGGTTTCCTTTTTGATGTATCTGTAGCTGAACAGTGCGAGCTCAAGGAAGAGTTTTTGACCTATGGATGCTACGAATTCCAAAATGTCACAAGTACAATCCTTCTTTAAATACATTACGTTTTCACCAGATATCGGTATCATGAAAGTGAAATCAATTTACTGAACAAGACAAGCCTGTAATTAAATCAAATCAGTTTGTAAAATCTTGAAATTACTACATTAAAGTTTTCTATAAATTAAAACTTATGAAGGAAACAATTGCAACAACCAGTCCCTTTAAGCAGCATCCACCGCAAATAACATGCAAATAGTTTCGTAGAATTCAATCCTTTTGTAACATGTAAATAAAGGTCACACTTCCAACAAGACAACTGACCGTCGAATATTCAGGATACCTATGTGGATTAGTAATTTCTGGAGTTTCCCAACACACACATTAAGTCCTGTCTGTGTGCGTCTACTTTTAAGCCATTAGTACATGTAATGAAACAAATACAACTCTTAGAGAGAAAATTCACCGAATTTATCTGAAACGCATTTAAATAACATGAAAGACTTAAGCCATTGGCTTCTAAAAAGTATTTGTCACACACCGTTCGTTTAGAGACGGTGAAGTATTATTGAAATACTCCTTGCACCGTGAGTTAAAGAGCCCGGAAGTAAATCAGTTCCTCCCCATTTGATTTCAAAAGATTATAACCTACTTCTGCATATTCTCAACAACTTTTTCTTTCCCGATAGTTCCATAGAAACAGTCGACACCTCAATATCTATCCAAAATAGCTGATAACGATGGTGATACAGTGTTGTGATGATAATCACCTATAACGGACTTCACTTGCGTAAAAAAAACAGCACGATTTGTAATTAAAACACCTCACAGGTCTATGAGAAATGTTATTGTGTTGTTGGAAGTATTATATTTTTTGTTATTGAGATAGTTTGGCGCACAAATGTTCAGAAGGGAACGTACGGTACATTGCTATACTTGTAAAAATCAAAGGTCACTAACAACTGCTAACTCTGTTAACAATGGCTCATCCACACGTTAGGACGCACATCTGTATCTCACTTCTTGCCATATTTTTGCTACTCCCCCCCTTCGCTGCTCCGATTACAATTGCACAAGTGATCTTAACTTCCAAATAAATTCAAGGGCCCGAGAAAGGGAATGGCGTTAACATGGTTTGAGTGCACGAAACACTCTTTTACGGAGGGAAAGTTGAGAGGGAGGATTTCTCAGGACAGCAAAAGCAAGTAAGTCTTCTCTTAATGGGTTCTACCCAGTTTTTTTTATACGAACTGCCAAGTAGTGTCTTACATTGTACGAGCCAAAACTACGAGGGAGATTAGCGGTACCATTTCTACAAGGATTCTTTCAACTACTCAGACATGTTATGAGGATTAAATCAGTTAATGAGTTAGTGATTAGTGGTTATTACTCTGTTAATTGTTAATTATTACGTTGGTATAAATGGCGGAATTAGTGGTGTTCTACAGGAAAATTTGCTAGTTTTGGCTGGACTATTGTTCGTCTGTCTGTCTATTCCTGTGTTTTTGTTTTATTTATTTATTATATTTTTTAACTCTTTTTGTATTATATTGTAATTATTATTATGATCCTATTTGTTATAATTATACGTGTATGTTTCCCACCATTTCTCCCTATTTTAAACTTATAAGGGTTCTTTAGACTATTTACTACTATGTTTTCTTTGGAGCCCGAATTGTATCAAAAACTATATTTTCTTTCCTATGTTTATACTATTTAGAGTCACTTCTTGATTGAATAATAAATGTATTAATTACGTTCGACTGGCGAGGGCCATGAGTGTAATAAACATTGCCCCTCAGGCCCCGAAATTGTTACACTCTTCCTCTCTCCAGAAGCCCCTCTTTACTGAAATGCACGGATCGCTTGCATTTGGCAAGGGCCATGATGTATTAATTTGTTTCATAAATCTAACTATCAGACTATAATAAATAAGTATGGTTTCTTTCTAGGTTATATCCTCAGAGCACGTATATTTTCTGTAGAACAGATAAATGTAAATAGCATGGCTCCAGCCATATATTAAATCATGTGATTTCATTTGTGCTCTTTGTTATTATTATAAGCAGCAAAGGTATTATGGTGGTTTCATGAATCTCACCATTTCTACTCTGACCGTCGAACGGTGTTGTAAAGACAACGGAGGTCCCTTAGTGTGGCTGAGAGTGAGTGGTGTAGGTCACCCATCGTTTCAGCGTTCACTAACTGCATGACTGCGGCACCAATCAATGATATCCCTTCCATTCGGCATTTCCCTCGCACTGAACTAGATATACTCCTTAGGTCCACATCTGTGGCAACAAAGCAATGTGCTTGTCACAGTATTCTTTTTGGACGGTAACACTGGACATATGGCAAAGGTAACAGAATCAGCCCTCATCAATCAAAAAGGTTCACCGAGCAAATCAAGAGTGCCAATCAAGGCAGTTTGGCTCGTTATTAGCGGAGGTATTCTTCGTTCGACTCCCCGGACGCAGACAGAGAAGTACTGCAGCTAAACCGACAAGGCCGGTCACGTGTCACGACGACACGGATAACGGAGAAATGTATTTATTTATTCTCCGTTCACGCCGCGAATGACACTAGCCATTCTTCGGCAACATCATAAGCATGGCTGGTACTAGCCTCACGTCATTGGTGGCACATGGTTCCGAAAAATCCACAAACGAGATTCGGTGCAATACAGGGTTAAGGGCAACTCTATGCTAACTATCCCCGCGTTGCAAGGAGTTCGCAAGAAGAACTCTCTCCCACACGTCCCGCTAGTTCCATGGCTTTATTAGTCAATCGCCCACAGAACTCAAAATCGTCCTGCATTCCGGTAACAATTATACCATCTTGCCAGTAGGTTTTTTGCATCCACTCCGTGATGTCCACGCATCCTCCAGTGTGAATGAAGTAACTCGCAGGTGCTGAGGCTACTACTGAGGTACAACATTTTTGTAAAGTTGTCTAAACGGCAATATGTTTTTAAAAAGTCCTCGCGGGAGGCAATGTGGAGATTTGTTCACTGGTGGTGAACCATCCCTACCAACCTTTCCATAAAAGATTCAAACTCTCATAAGAGAACCGACATAAAAAAGCATAATGGTAATATAACTTGTGTTTTATAGGGTGTTCCCCCATTTATTCAAATTCAAAGTGGTTTGAATCATATCTCGCTACTCACGCCGAAAGATACAGGATTCGTTTAGATCCTATAGTTATTTTTTGGCTATGTGCCAGGGAAACGAACACATATGTCCTGTAGTATATCCCAGTTCTCTGTTGAAAATGACCGAGGTAATAAAAATATTCTGATTTATGCCTTTCTTAATTACGTTTGCCATGTCATTCCGGAACTGTGACTATCCTAACGTCTAAAATTCATTGATATGGCACACTATCCAATTTGTGGAAAGCAGACCTCGTGACTATGATTTTTGAGTGGTATTGAAAATGCTACTCCAATCCCGTTTGCAACCCCGAAAAAGTGGAGATTACAGCTGTAATCAATGATGACGGTTTGTATAAGAACCATTCTGTGTGCCCATCAAGTACGGACACTGTTCTAATTTTCGTTTCCTTTTTATAGTATTTTAGAATCACTTCTAAATAGTTCACTAAATGTATTAACTACTTGGAGTCTTTGGGATAATAATCTGTTTTGCTCCGTCTATTCCTGTTAAGTATCCTTCAGATACTTCAATTACCACACTTACAAAATGCATCATTCAATCCACGTTCTGTTAGCTACTTCTCGAACTATTGATTGAGGTATTCATAATTCAATTAATGCATTTAATGTGGAAAAGATTACAGCTGTAATCGATGTTGACTAGTGGACGCACAAACAGCCCCCGCGTCAGCTTTCATTTGTCTTCCAGCGATCTCTGGCTTATTTCACACTCCAACCGACTTCCCCTTTTCACAAGTGTATAGTTGATGTAAATGTCCTAGCCGGTCCTACCTCTTGTAATATATGAACAATGTAACCACAGCCACGCGAATAAATTTTAGTTTATTAGTTCGATGCTACTTAAAATGTAGGTCTATTAATTCTTTATTATAATCGACAGGTTTAAATCTATAGTTGGTAAAGTCACTAAATGAGGTTAAAAACTCGGGCTTTATATTTTCCATTTACGTCATACCACGTAGGGTTTCGGGAACTGTCGCCGCCCTTCCGTGTTGCGCCCATTTCCGCACTTTTCCTCGTAGTCCGCTCCAAGGCCGCGCGCACTCGCAAGGCAAGCGTCAACAAGAAAGACGAGTGGTTGACGCGGGGAAACAGAGGGGGTAACTCGTTCTCAGCTGTTCGGCGGAGGGGGAAGGGTTACTCGCGCGCTCGCAACACGCACTTCAACCTTGACTTGCAACTTCCCGTTGCTCGCACAACTACGCGAACCTATCTCACGTCGTACGATTCCTCGTCCTTCGAGGACGGATAAAAGTAAAAACACTCGAAATGTTTATGTCCAGATAAACCTAAAAATGTTTTCAACTGGCCAATATTCATGAAGCTTCCCTGGGGTAACGGAAGAATATGCTAACACCAACACACGAAAAGGAGCACAAATAATAATTCATTAGACATTCCCGATATTTCTTCTTTCGTTGTTCCTGTCGCTACACTTCATCACGGAACTCCGAGTACTCTCACATTTCATATATTGCTAATTGCCATGCTGTGACGGTTTTCGATTTCCTCTCCCGAATCACTTCGTCCACACATATTTCAATTAACCACTCGAGCATCACTGATAACTTGTGGTACTTACTTTATCGCTAGACAATACATTATATATTAAGAATGATTTCCTAGACCAACACTAGTGATACACAGTAATAATAAAAATACCAGGAAACGACAATTTTCCTATTTATCTCAACACTATTTCCTTTTTCCACATATCCAGATCATCACTCGTTATCCTCTTACTATGCATTCAGAGTACCACGGTTCTGTATATTTCGCTAACCTGCGTATATGCACTATTTGATCAGCCTCGTTACGTCGATGTGCGCGAATACGGTAGTTTACAGGCGAAGTCTGTCCCGTTACGCGATAAGGTCCCTTATATTTTACATACAACTTCTTACATTTACCTGGAGGAACACTTGAGACTTTCAACATCACTTGATCGCCTAGCTCAAATTTTTCAAATCTGTGGGTGGAATCATACCGAGTCTTTACCCGCAGTCCCGCTGCTTGTATCCCCTGCACCGCGAGTTTTCTAGCCTCCCGTATTTTATCCCGTACATCTTGCGCAATTCTATTCTGGATTGGCTGTGGAAATGTCGTTTCTGCCGGTAACACTGGTTCTCGAGCGAACACTAGAGAAAACGGCGTTTGCCGCGTGTCCTCTTGACGCGACGTATTATAGGCGAACGTAACAAAAGGAAGGAACTCATCACAGTCTGTCTGGCTGCTAGATACATAATGGGATATTAGAGCAACTATAGTTCCATTTAAGCGCTCACGAAGTCCATTTGTTTCAGGTGCGTACCGCAGTAAACAAGGGGCGAGTCCCCACGACTCTTTGTACATTTGAAATTAATTCGGAACGAAATGTCGCCCCTCTGTCAGGTAAAATCTTGCGCGGCGCGCCGTGTCTCAATACAATCTGTTGAACGAAAAATTGAGCTACTTCACTTGCTTTGCTGGACCTTAAAGCTTTTGTTTCCGCATGTCTGGAAGCAAAATCTGTCGCGACTACAATCCATTTATGTCCTTTCTTCGATCTAGGAAGTTCACCTACCAAATCGATAGCTACTCTCTCAAATATTTCACCAGGAATCATGAGTTGAAGACAACCCGCTGGCCGTCGCATCCCATCTCCTCTACGACCCTGACATGAGCTGCAACTCCGTATATATTTCCTAACATCTTTCTTTAATCCATCCCAAAAATATCGACGCGCGATTGGTTTTGGCAAATCCCAGATGATCCGCGCTAGGCTCGTTGAGACGATTACATACGAGTATAATTTCCACTCTCATATTTCGAGGAATTACAGTAAGAAGTGGATGTCCCTTGCCCGTCGCATTTTTCTTATACAGTATTCCATCAAGGAGTGTAAAGTTTTTTGTCGCTCTTCGTAAAGAGGGCGAGACATCTTCTGGAGATTCTATGGCGGTAATTATCTCTTTGATCCTTTGATCTGTACTCTGTATTTCCCCCCAATCTCCTGCACTTAGTACAAATACCGGAACCACTTCCTCCTCTACTACTTCATCTTTTTCTACGAGCGGATATCTACTCAAATGGTCTACATCAGGCATCAATCTCCCTGACCGGTGCACAATAGTATATTCAAATTCTTGTAACCGCAGAGCCCAACGAGCTAACCTACCAGTGGGAATTTTTATTCTATTTAATCACACCAGAGCTTGATGATCTGTAATTATTTTAAATGCTTTACCCCAAATGTAATGTCTAAACATGGTGACAGCTGTTACTACACTTAAACATTCTTTCTCTGACACTGAAAATTTACATTCATTTGGTCTTAGTGTTCTGGAAATATATGCTACTGGACGCATTTGTCCGTCTCTCTTTTGCAATTTGTCTCATCTTCTCTATTAAAATGAATTAATTAACTTTCTTTTCAGTTCCTGGAAGGCATTTTCACATTCTGCATCCCAATTAAATTTTACATCTCTTTTAATTCAATTATGCAAGGGTTTAGCAATTTTTGCAAAATTTTCTATAAACTTCCTATAATAATTACACATTCCCAAAAAGCTTTGCACATCTTTAACTGATCGTGGGGTGGGGACCTCACTCACAACTCGCACTTTATCATTATCTGGTCTAAATCCCCCTTCTTCGATTATGTGACCTAATAATTTTACTCTGCGTGCTCCAAAAACACTTTTTTCGGGTTTTACAGTGAGTCTTGATTCCCGAATCCTTAAAAATATCTTAACGACCCTTTCAATTAAATCTTCAAACGTGTTACCAAAAATAACAACATCATCTAAATAGGTAATAGCTTCCTTCCAACGCATTTCTCCGAGTAAAAAATCTGCTAATCTTTGAAAAGTACTAGGAGCTGTCATAAGACCAAAACTAACACAAATTCCATCAAACAATCTGGTGTGATAAATGCAGTCTTCTTTTTATCCTCCTCTGCCACTAGGCATTGCCAGTAACCGCTTAAAAAATCTATACAAGCATAATATTTAGCTTCTCCCAAATAAGTAAATAAATCCTCAATCAAAGGAAGTGAATACACACAAGGACGAGTTACTTAATTCAATTTTCGATAGTCTACACAAAATCTCAAATTACCACATTTTTTCTCACTAGAACCACCGGTGATGACCATTGACTTGTGGAGGGGCGAATTACTCCGAACTCTTAACATTTCTCTCACTTGTTCATTAATGTAATCACGCTCGGCGTGAGATACTCGATACGGCGCTTGTTTTACTGGTGTCGCGTCACCAGTATCGATTTTATGAACAATCCAGTCGGTCCTCCAGAGTTCTGCATGATTTACCGCAAAAATATCCCTAAACTTGATTAGTACTGTATTTAATAATTCTTCTTGCTCCTGACTCAATCTGCAATCTATATTATGTTGTATTTCTGAATACAGTCGTTCCGTTACGAATGCATAGCGGTACCGCCGTCAGATTTGTATTCATCACAACCCAAGCCGAACCCTCTTCGGACACAATCAACTGCAGTTTGATGCGTTTTTTCTGTTGTAGTTCTCTAGATATTACAAACTGATCGCTTTCTCCGTCTATCTTACCTTCCGAGATTGTTTCTACGCCCTTCATACCACATCCTTCGATCCAAGTATTACCACACGCTCTTAATCTGACTTCCTTCTGAATTTCATCGCTCTCTATTTCACTCATTCCGCTCTGAGCAAGTAGCCACTCGTTCGCAAATGTTATTACGACCGCGGCGCAACGTCGTCTAAGAATTATTGCATCTTTTTCATAACAAATTGTTGCATTAAAACAATTGAGAAACGGCATTCCCAACAATAAAGGAATTGTGCTATCTTTCAATACAACACAGTTTACTTCAAACTTCCGTCCCCCTAGATCTACTCATTCTTATTTCGCCTTTCGGTGCAAGTAAAGTATTATTGATGGAACGTAGCGTCAGCTGCGACTGTCGCATTTTGGTTTTATCAATTAATTCATGAGCCACTATGTTCACCGCACTACCTGTATCTATCACCTTTCTATTGCTTACTTCGCCATATACCTTCAGCGTAGCCCCGGCTATTGTCGGTATCGCCCCGACGGCGAAACTGGTTTTTTGCACGATTTCGGTTTTCCGGGTAAACCTGCGCCTAGTGTCCGATCCGGTAACACAAATAGCAACGCGATCGGCCCATTGTACTCGCCGAGCGTCACATAGCCAGCGTTCACGCGGTCGCGTATCTAGGCGACGGGAGGTCGTCGCTCGCCTCTACGTAACATTCCCGCTAACTCAGCTCTCTTATTCGACAAATACTCGATCTCCTTTTTGAATTCTTTCTCTTTCTCCTTTGGTGCTGCCTCGCCCGCATATAAAAAGGGTTGTCCAGATAACATCTGTCCTTCAAGCACTCTTTTAGCGAATTCTATTACCTCGTCAGGTGTTTGCGGATTCAGTTACTACTTGACTCACAATATGTGATCTCAACCCGCGCAAAATATGGGTGACTTTCGCACGATTAGTCACTTGAGGATCTACTCTTTGACAAATTCGTAACTTATCAAATGTAAAAGCCTGCACACTCTCCCCCGCTGCTTTCTTACGACGAATTAAAATACAAATCATTCTGGAATTCACTAATTGTTACTAGTTAAAGAATCATTTTATGTGCTCTTCAAGCACTGAGACGGTTATATATTTTTTTCTTTCTTCACTAAATTTGAATTGTATAACAATTAGCGAATTCCAGAATGATTTGTTTCTCGAGAGCGAGTCCTTTTACTGGAGTGGCATAACATTTAATCCTTGTGTAAAATGTAACGTTGTATACTATGTGACTGCAGTGTTTGTACTAGGGAGGGATATTTGTTTTCTGTAGTGTTGTGCTCAACTGTAGAGTACGTAGTGTTGGAATGAAGTGGTTTGGTGAATGGCTTATGTAGTTAGTTGGTTTCATGAATCCAACGTAATATATATGTATTAAATTCATGTTATTCTTTGATTGGGCATTCTGTGTTCTGTTGTTGCCCACGATCGGTGATCCGTGATTTGAACTCACGTC
>NNCF01135978.1:0-13865 GCA_002313205.1 Laupala kohalensis | reverse complement strand
CTTAATTCTGTCGCGGAAGAGATGTAACTCCATAGAAGGAAATAGATGGGTAATAACAAAATTATTAATATTCAAAATCATTGTTGAGAGACAAATAATCCGTCAAATTACAATATGGAATTTGAAAATGCTATTATTATGTTCAATATAAAAAGTAATAAATATATTGAATTATTTAATACATTTGGATATTATTAGCACGTGATATTATTGGGTGAAAATATTTCTATACCTAAGAATCTTAACGTATTTCTCTCTCGGACAAAGATCTGTGCCTCAGTCAAACTACTCAATAACCCCAAGATCAGTTTCACAGTGAAACTACTTATTAATCCAAATATTCTTCGATATAACATATCCTCTAGCGCTCTCTTGATTTGAAAATAGTTCAGAAGTATTTCACCTAAAGGAATACATCAACAAATTTTCTTATTAATATTTTAAAAAAAAAGGGTGAAGTAGATGGCTATATTTGCTCATTCATAATATTACTTAAGTGTTTCCTGTTTGGGATAATAGACACTAGAAAACATTTTTATTATAATTATCTATGTCTTCATATCATTACAGCTGAGGAGCAGTTGGAGGTGATCCGTGGAGGAATAAAATATATAAATGAGAACTCATGTGTAACTCTTCGAACGTACAATAAAACTACTGACAAAGATTTCGTCCGAATAACCGGGAAGGAAAACGTTGGTTGTCTGTCAGAACTGGGAAGACTAGAGGGTGGCCAAGAAGTGAACTTGGAGCCTCCAAAATGTATTTTTCAACACTGGGTGATTCATGAACTAATGCATGCAGTCGGATTCTATCACCAGCATTCTGCATACAATAGAGATGATTATATAAAAATTATATATAAAAATATTGAACCAGGTGAGAGCAATCTTGTATTTCTGATTAGTTTTGTTTCACTTGTCCACCTGTAATTTTATTCCCAAATTACATGTCGTTAAAATGATTGACTTATAGGACGTATATATAATATATCCGCCTCTTTTGTAAAACCTAGGGGCGGCCAACTCTTTAACACTCTTGTTATCAATCTGGGATGTTGAGTAATTTTCATATGTTCAATTTATTAACATGATTTTCTGAAAAAAATTAAGAATTTGATAAAAATCGAATTTGTTAAATAACATTTTTGTAATTATTAAATATTTTGGGGTTCAGAAATTTTTTATTTATTTGCATATTATAACGTATAGCAAACTATTTTTATTATTATTCTAGGGAGCGCAGGCCATGATTTGGCTCCGGCGGTGGGAAGGGGTCAGAAATGGTAAATCCGCTACTGCTGTAGGGCACATGATCGGAATTGGTGGAAAGGTCCCTTGCTTGCACCAGAAAAAAAAATTAGTTCATTTTCTTCCAAGTGATCATTCGCGGCTCGTAATTGCCTTTTTGAAAGTATATTTATTTCTTCATTTATGTTTAATTAGAGATTTAATCAAGGGTTGAATGTTTATTTAACTATTTTATCTGTATTTAAATTTATTACTGTTGTGTCCCGTCAGGGAACGAATCAACAAGAACAAGGTAAAACTCAACACCGGGTTTTATTGCAGTAATTGTTACAGTAAACAATTATGTCCGGGCCAAGCGGACTACAGAAAATACCAAAAGCGTAGCAGTGTCGTTATCCAAGGGTTCTGGCAGTCCAGTATTCCGGTGTTCCGTGAGAGTGATCCAAAGTCGATAGCAGCGTGGTTGTCGTTGATAAGGTTGTAGATCGTCGTAGCTCGTAACACTCTCTGCTCACTCCGCTTTACTCTTCATCTGTGGTGCCTTTCCGCCGCCCTTATATATCCACCGCCCCGGCGGAGACATGTTAACCGGATGGCGGCGGTGGTGGAGGCCATGCGCGGTGGGCTCTCCGCCCAGGCCGTCTGGTGGGGGAAGGAGGGGCACCTCCTTCGCTTGCTCCGCTTGAGCGCACCCGGCTCGACGTCGGTCGAGGCGGCCCGAGCTGTCCCGATAGCAGCAGCGACGGCGGCATATACCATTAGTGGTACGCATACCACAGNCGCGGTGGGCTCTCCGCCCAGGCCGTCTGGTGGGGGAAGGAGGGGCACCTCCTTCGCTTGCTCCGCTTGAGCGCACCCGGCTCGACGTTGGCCGAGGCGGCCCGAGCTGTCCCGATAGCTGCTGCGACGGCGGCATATACCATTAGTGGTACGCATACCACAGTTTCCCTTCCTATTTGCTGCGGTACGTACGGTGCCGGTTCCGCAGCCTGGTACGCCTACTGAGCACTCGTTCCTGTGTTGGTTGCTCTGGTGGATCATGCTGCGGGAGAGGTGGTGGGTTCACCACCTGCTCGGTAACTGCAGCCGCTGGAGGTAGGCTGCTCTCCTCGTGTGATGTGGATGGTTGTAGGTCCAATATCACGATGTCCTGCAAAGGAGGTGAACTAATTAACTCACTCAAAGCCCTTTGTCTTATGTCCTGGGGAACTTGCGCGCGATCGACTTCATGGTTCGTATACCTTCCCCTAATTTGGTCTTGGTGCCTTCTTNATGGTTGTAGGTCCAATATCACGATGTCCTGCAAAGGAGATGAACTAATTAACTCACTCAAAGCCCTTTGTCTTATGTCCTGGGGAACCTGCGCGCGATCGACTTCATGGTTCGTATACCTTCCCCTAATTTGGTCTTGGTGCCTTCTTACTATCCTGAAGGTGGTGCGTACTAAATAGATTCTTGATCCTATTTTGTCGGTTACTACTCCAGGTGCCCATTTAGGGTTATCCTTAAAGGTCCTAACGTGTACTTTGCATCCGACTGCATACTTTCCAATGGACTCATGTGTTTGTTCCTCCGCAGGAGTCATCTATGATAGTAATGACCGCGGTTGTCTTCCGTGAAGAAGCTGGGCGGGGCTTTTCCCTGATGTGCCCGGCATGGCCCGGTACGTGGACAGCATGCTGAGCAATGCCTCTTCTTTCGGTACGCCCGCGTCCCTTGCTTTCTTCATCGACTTCTTAAACGTCTGAACCAGCCTCTCCGCTTCCCCGTTGGACTGCGAGTGGAACGGAGGCGCCAACGCATGTTGGATCCCGTTCCTGCGACAAAAATTTGCAAACTGGGTAGATGTGAACTGCGTGCCGTTGTCTGACACTTTCGTCCTGGGCAAATCTTCTATCGCAAAAATGCGCTGTAAGGCTTCTATTGTAGATGATGTGTTGACCGTCCTGATAGCTGTAATATATGGGAAATTTGATAATGCGTCGACTACGACTAGGCACATTTCTCCCTGAAATGGTCCCGCGTAGTCAACATGAAGCCTTTCCCATGGTTCGATTGGTGCCGGCCAACTACTCAAATGCTTGGGAGGTGTTGCCTGATTTACCTGGCACGCATTACAACTTCGTATCCGTGCTTCGATGTCCCGGTCTATGCCAGGCCAATAACAATGCTGCCTGGCTAGTTGCTTCGTGCGTACTTTGCCTCAATGCCCCTGGTGCAATAACTCTAAAACTGGCGCTGTGACTTCCGGGAACTGCTCCAACAGTTTAGTAGTTTGCGTGCTTGCTTCATCCGCCATCGAGCTAATTGCGTTGATGTCATGAACAGAGAATCCCAATTTTTGCAAACTATCCAGACCTAATATGTTATTAGTGTCGAATCTGTCGACCACAATCATTAATAATTTGGCCTTAACTGACTTGTATGCCACTAGAACTACAATTTCTCCTTTTATTCTAATTTCTTGCTTGCCCTACGCATTCAATCTTTTATTGCATGGCTTGCAAGGTGGAGAACCTAGTGCCTTATAACTGCTGAGGTTAATGAGGGTAGCTCCGGTCTCAGTGTCCAATTGAAATGGGAGTGGCAATTCTCCAATTCTGAGATTGACTACTATCTTGTTCTCATGCGTAGGAGTTACTACCGCGTTAATAGGGCGGGATTCTACCATTTCCACTTCCATAGGCTCCGCGATTGACGTACGTTTGCTGCGACACACTTCGGCGATATGCCCATTCTTCCCGCACTTCCGGTACACTGACCTCAGGAAACGGCAGTTACTGCGTTCGTGTGAACGAAAGCAGTTTCTGCACGATGGCAGCTTGTTACGTACGTTACTTTTATCGCTAGCCCGATTCCCGCCGGACGTTTGTCAACGGTACGCTGCTGGTTGAATCCCCATTTCCCTAGTTATAGAAGCTTCAACGTTGAAAGTTTCTATCTTTGCCGTCATTTGCGTCGCAGTTGATCTGGTTACTTCAAACGTTGTGGCTAAACCTTGAATTTCTTCCAGACTGGGGTCGCTGTGACGCAGCGCTTCTAGTCTGATTTTCTCTTCCGGCGTAAACATCACTACTACATCTCGAATTAGAGATTCTACATATGGAGCTTGAGTGCTCGCCGAGTTACACGTGAATTTGCATTGCTTTGCAATTCCTCTGAGTTCTGTAATCCAATCAGCGTGAGTTCGGCCAATTTTCAAACGACATGAAAAAATTTAAATCTCGCTGCTACATGTAGTTGCTACCCGTAATGCTTGTCTAGCCTGCTTTTGAGCTCGCCGTATGTTACTTGTGTGAGATGCACCTCTGGGCTGACTTTTTCTGAGCAGAGCGCACGTGGTATTCCCTACGTTAGCAAGTAGGAACGCTCTTTTACGAGCGTCGTCCTCTACTCCGTGGCAAACGAAGTGTTGGTCAAACTTAAGACTATATTCGCTCCACTGCTCCGTTGTTTCGCAGAACTGCTCGAACGGAGGCAGACTCGAAAGTGAAGGTGTTTCCGCTTCAAAGCTGCTAGTGCAACCGTGATTACTTCCCACTGTTTCTGCTGTGGTTGTTGCAGCGTGGCGATCACTTGCCCTAGCTGCTCCATGGAATCCAAAAATTAAGTCCGTTAATACCAGTACTTTTATCCTCGTCGCCAGTTAACTTGTGTCCCGTCAGGGAACGAATCAACAAGAACAAGGTAAAACTCAACACCGGGTTTTATTGCAGTAATTGTTACAGTAAACAATTATGTCCGGGCCAAGCGGACTACAGAAAATACCAAAAGCGTAGCAGTGTCGTTATTCTAGAGTTCTAGCAGTCCAGTATTCCGGTGTTCCGTGAGAGTGATCCAAAGTCGATAGCAGCGTGGTTGTTGTCGTTGATAAGGTTGTAGATCGTCGTAGCTCGTAACTCTCTCTGCTCACTCCGCTTTACTCTTCATCTGTGGTGCCTTTCCGCCGCCCTTATATATCCACCACCCTGGCGGCGACCTGTTAACCGGATGGCGGCGGTGGTGGAGGCCATGCACGGAGGGTTCTCCGCGCAGGCCGTCTGGTGAGGAAGGAGGGGCACCTCCGCTTGCTCCGCTTGAGCGCGCCCGGTACGACGTCGGCCGAGGCGGCCCGAGCTGTCCCGATAGCTGCTGCGACGGCGGCAAATACCATTAGTGGTACGCATACCACTATTACAAAATTATTTTTGTAGAAATACCAATGTTATTTGGTATTTCTGGAACGAAGAGCAATATAACAAATGTGTTGCTTTCACTTTTTATTTCAATCTACGATGCTAATCAAGAATAATATATTTCTGTTTTCGACACNTAACTTACAGGAAATGATAAAGAATTCAAAAAATTTATTCAATACATTCAAAATAAAATACACTGACGTATTTCGTGTTTTGTAGGACAGGAGCATAATTTCCAAAAATATACAAAAGACATGAACACGGATTTTGACGTAGGATATGACTACTTCAGCATAATGCATTATCGAGGTGACGTCTTCTCTAAGAACGGTGAACAAACTATAAAACCTCTGGTAAGTTCATTTCAACTTCATTTACTTTGATACTCCACTTTCAGGTTCTAAAAATAGAACCTCTCTTTCTAAATTCGAATATTTCTGTTCCGGGGCGGCGTACAAATGATTGAGAAGTCTTCTGGCGGATGCCAACGAACACAACAGATTTATGAAGACGAAGGAACAGATTCCAAGAAATTTGAGGGATGTAAAAAAAAGAAACAAGGAAAAAAAACCCTCATAAATTTAATGGGTTGAATTTTGTCACAACATTGTATGGGATAATGAAATAAACATTGAATTCACCCTTGACTTATTAAACAAAAAACATTAAAAAATTGAGCAATCAAAAACTGGATTAAGCAGAATGACTATATACGAAGCTAAGTCTCACTAAATCAGTCATCTTTCTAGATATTTACACAATTGATACACCATTATCCACAAGTTCACAGACTACATGCGTATTTCAGTATTATATAGAATTCCTACTTGATAAAGTGAAATAAATATCCAAGAGCCAACAAGACTTATAATTAGAACAGATATTCATCTATAGATGAGTATCAAATTGATGATGTAGCTGCGAATTCCAGTTAATGACTGGAGACTAACTTCAACAAGGCAAACCAACGTTTGAGCTTTGAAGAACCCCTTACACACTATTATGTTGACTGGTAGTTTCATTAAGTTTGAATTATGCGTTATCCAACCAATTAATGCTAGCCATAAATCCCGGTCTACGTGTAACCATCCCCTGAACCAATTTACAAAATCCTGCCACTTGGGTTGTCGTCACTTAGATATCGCACCAACCTAGGAATGAAATAGCGTAAACTATTTCTCTTTAGAATGCGCCGCACAGCACTAGCATTTTCAATACTCCCTTGCCTTGTAGACTTCTGTGGTGACCGCTCAAACAATTCCAACGCCAATGTGACGTGCTTCACAATTCACCACAAAAATTTGAGGATTCATCAGTCACCAAACGAAGTCAGCCTTTCTGCACATCACGTTCTCCATGGAACACGAATTTATCTCGTATCGGACATTTTGTCAGTGGGTCGATCCCATACTCACATATCCTCTTGCCTCTGAACCGCTGCAATATCCTCAAACTAACAGCACCATATAAGAAACTGCTTACGCTCTTCAATGCTCAAACGTACGTCCCTCATATTGACCCTCATAACTCGGGGCAGACATCAAGAAACATACCTGCCAAATTTCACGTTTGTAGGCTTCTTAGTTCCTGAGATCTCGTGATTAGTCAACCAATCAGTGGTAATTCGCGTTTATGTAAATAAAAAAGATCTGGGGTATCCTTTTTTAACATATTGGCATGATGATTCCTGAAAAATCCTTCCCCTTCCTACATAAAAAATAAATATTTCTTCTAGTAAAAATTGTTATCTAAGATTTCCATAACAGTTATCAAGATGCTGTAAGTACCACGTCCGTCTTCACCCTGGCATGGCCTAATCATCAATTTCCTGTTATTCGTTTCCGAACCAATATTCCCGCTTCATACCACTAGCGCTCCGGTCTTCCTGTCCCGTCCGTTGCTTTCAGAAAAACTAATATTAGCGTTTTTTCTCTTTTTTTCATAGGACGAGTCCATTGTTTTGAAGCAGAGTGACAATATGACCAAAAAAGACCTCGAGAAGATACGAGCAATGTACTCCTGCAAAAGCATTACCTCTCTGTCATGAATGAAGATTAAACTTCATGAATTTGCATGAGCAAATTTTGCATATTTTAGAGAAGGATCCATTGTGTATAGCAGAGTTGCTGGTCATATCATTCGAGTACACAACCAAATAGCACGTAGTAGATACATATGACACAACCTCGAATAAATACTACATGAAGGAAATCACGTGGTTAAATGCGTGGTTAAATCCATATGCCAAGGAAAGAAATCAGTTATTTTCCGCCAACTTTTCCGTTATAAATCATTGGCTCATTTTGTTCTACACATTGCATAAGTGATTCCATGCTCGAGTGTACATCTCACCATAAAATGCTGCAATCGCTACACTTGATGTTTCGGTTCTAGTTTTACTTTAGTTGTATTAATAATTTCTAAAATGCAATGTATGTCGCGTTGCACCAAAAAAACTGGCATATTACAGCATCAAGTCAGAATCCACGAAATCTTTAAACCAGCAGCAGAAGTCTTGGACTTAACTATAAGAATATTTTCACGAGTACAGTGTGTAACATAAGTAATATAATTTTCAAAATCCAGCCCTTCTGTTAGAGCAAAAATGTTGCCGAAACATAAAGGTGACGTTTTTTTATTTTCTTTATAAACCACTCGGCCTCAACACATCAATCGCTGTACGAATTACCACGGTAGGTGGTAATAAAACATCACACCTTTTTTATTATTACATCACATTGCGGATATATTTGCTTATGTCATTGTAGTATGCAGGTCATATTCTCGACACCTCATGAGCGGAACTTCAAGAAAATATGAACCCAAAATATATACGTCGTATACACCACGGATCCGGATCTCTTTACAACTTTAATCCAAACTGAATGTTATATTAAACGTATAATGTATTCCAGATGTTCCAGTATAATGAATATTGTTCCACTATAATGCTATTCTAGTTGAGCCCTTGGTAAAAGTCAAACCTCTTACCACAATATATTTATCATATCGGACATGTTAATCTTCATTGTAAGAACAAATTCTGAATAAATGGAATAATACATCACTTAGAAGTAAATTGTCTTTTTTAATGATGCTGTACTTTAGTTCCTCATGCGAAAACATACAAAGGAATCTACGCTCAATCTGTTCGCTGAGACTCGTGGCAAATAATGGGCAAAGTGGGCCAGCACAATCAAAAGACACAACCATACATACGTTTACAGATTATTTTTAAAAGTATCAATATTTCAATAAAACTTTTCTCTCAATGTTCTTTCTTTTTTACTATCTTCAGTATGATAACAAAAAAATGCTACAAAAGCTGTTTTTACATGGAACTTAAATACTATCTTCCATAACAAATCTATATTAAATGAAATAAGTTTATTTGATCGTTCTTTTCAATAGCAGACTTCAGGTTTTTGGCAAACGTTATTCATTTGCCTTAAAAGTGGAAGGACGGTGTGTACATTTTTTATTGTTTTAATTTTTTAGAATATCATTACATTCAATAAACATTTAGCTACAAACTGGTACAGATATTTGAAATAAATTTTTGTACAAAAAATTATGTTTTCGCCATGTTACGTTGAAAATTGTGCCCTATGGACAGGGCAATTTTTCTAACCTACTAAAATTATTAAGGGACCTTTTTCTAACTCGAAATGGTGAAAAGCATGTAATATATGCACTTTTTTCTTTTGCTGAAAATGAATCATTTTTTAATTCTTCGTACAAAAACATGCCCTAATACTACAATACATAGTACAGAATAAATTTAACGCAACAATTTTAAATAATTCTATTTTAGGGTAGGGTAATCAACACTTTGCAAAAAGTCGTCGTGGATAAAATATTTAATTCGATGCAATATTCGTGCATGTATCTTTTGCAATTTGTTAAAAGGTTGATAATAATTATTTTTCTTTAATTAAATATAGGTTAGCTCAATTTTTGTAGTTTCTTGGAGGTTGTAAGTTGTCGAGGACCACAGATTTCGTTTCAATTATTGTTATCTGGGATATAACACACGCAGTACATTTTTGTGACAATAAGATTAGCTGACTGAGGACGAGGAGTATTTTCTGGTCATAAATAGTCATCCTCATTTGGAAAACCTGTCCCATACGCTTTTGGAAAAACTGTGCCAAAGGTACAAAGCAAGCGCTGAAATGCATCAAGAAAGAAGCACTTTTGAATACATGCAATATCAAAGCAATATGTCAAAAACTAGTACATTTTTCAAACATAAGAAAATTTGAAGACGTCCTGAACTGACCGCGAAGTGACTGGTTCCTGGAATTCAATTTGTGGCACACCTTATAAATCATTTGAAGTGATAATTAGAGAGAGAATAGCTCTAGTAGAATCAAAAAGATTGGCGCCCGATTTTCAAGTATAAACATGAACTGGTTTCACGATTGCACGATTTCTGCAATCTCTATACCTGTGTATGGAACGACATGCTTGCTTGAATACTACAGCACATGGGTTAACGATGCGACTTCACAGCTTCCTGACAGCTTGCACACGTTTGTCGCTTCTCGCCACCGTCGAAGGTCTTTGCTGGGCACACACGATCACACCTAACCAGGGGCGTATCCAGCTTTTCATTTAGGGCAACGGAGACTCAGATCTGTGGGGCATCTGGGCAACGTTTGGTGCAAATAATGCACAATTTACGATTCGGGAAGAATCAATTACATAAAACGATCAGCACCTCGCTTCATGATGCAATTTTAGAGGACCTAACCATCAATTGATACAGGGGACGTCACACGGTTCCGCAGGGCTGTGTGCACACCCACCATTTGGAAAAATCTCATTACTTCGCAAATCCCGGCGGGCGTTGGGCGTTCGGCGCTGCAGCGCACTCAAGAATATGCAAAAATCTGCATGTTTTCTTTGTATAGTTATTTGTTGAAATTATTTCTTTCATCTAAGACTAAGTGGAAATGTTTACAATACCTTATCTTATCTGATCAAACGACCTCGTGTTACTCTGTGGAGGAAGAACTTGACTTACTCGTCTCGTTAGAGGCAATAATGGATTGCAGAGTAGGAGGAAGTGGATTTGAGTTGGATAGGAATTACTCGATACGAAGGGAATTTGATTTGACTCTTTTCTCGATTGACATTTCTAATGAAACCATTCGTTTACACATATTATATAATTACTGTCGTCTGATGAAATCTCATTTCTCCTGTTCTGATTCATGCTTTTCGTAGCTAATGCCAATTTATACACGCTATGTTTTTAATCCGATACTTGACTGTGCGGTTTAATCGCAAGTCAAGAGATTTCTTTTTTTCTTGGACTTAAAAATCGAAAACTTTCGATCCACATTCAAGTAATTCCCTAGGGATTCCCAACCTATGAGAATAATAATTTCTAATGGACCGGATGAGAGGTCTGTGGGTCTCGCGAGTTAAGTGTCAATTGTTCCATTGACAAAAAGGGTCATTTTTTCTTAAACTGACCGAAATCAACCATTCAAAACACGTTAAATAGGGTGCCTATGTGATCGATAGAGACGTGAGATTTTCAACAAATATTATACTACGTCTGAGTAAAAATACATTTCGCTGAGAGAAATAAAGCTCTACTGTAATTCTACTGTCGCTAGGCCTCTTGTTCGATTCCCGATGACTTTTACGCACTGATTTTTGAAAATAGTTTATGCCGCAAATGAGCTCGTAATATCTGTTTGGGAGCTGTAATGAACGAAACCTTAATTCATACTCTCACATTGCTTAGGAAAATCTTAGAACATACGCTGAGCAATTGGCAATGCGGCAACGTCGCATTACGACCAATCTCGCAATGTGGCTAGCAACTAAAGGAGATAAAGTTGGAACATTTTCGAAATTCAATGTGCATTACGCAGAAACGTTTCCTAAGTATACGACGTCCAATTATTCCTTATTTCATTAGTTCAACGTTTCTTTGAAATAATTTCTCCTGTTCTGATTCATGCTTATCGTAGCTAATGCCAACTTATACACGCTATGATTTTAATCCGATACCTCACTGTGCGGTTTAATCGCAATTCAAGAGATTTCTTTTTGTCTTGCACTTACAAATCAATTGTATACACGCTATATTTTTAATCCGAATCGTATTGGCCCTCCCAACAGCATAGGAGACGTGGCTCAGAAGAACGAAACCCTACCACGAATGATACGATCTATAAGTCACTGGTTCAATCCAAGGTGATATACGAGAAAAGATTTTTGAAAGCGAATTCAATTATAAATTAACTGACAATGTCTTTATGAGGTGATGAAAACAATATCTGCATGAAAACTCTCACGATGCTGAGAAAATATAAATGTGTTATTTGGCAACGTCGCATAACGCGTCATCGCACCAACTTTGTTGGCATCTAAGCAGATAACAAGCATTCGCAATTCATTTCCGTATCATCTGATATATTCGAACGTCTTCGCATTACTTTTATTTTTGTTTAACATGTTGAAAAAATCGAAACATACAATGCTAAGAAAATCGAAATTGTGCACCGTTTTATATGATCTTTATTATTTTAATACAATCTAGCTTCCTCAAGTATTAAGTTTGTTTTATACAATAGTCTCGCGTAACTGTACTTTATTCACACATTGTAATGTGGCTATTCCAATGCTTCTTTAGATACATTTAAATTTGATATTGCTGATTTTGCAATTATGACGTGTATTAGTCGTCATGTGTGCCTTTGAATGAAACCTACAAGGACTACCAACCTTATCATTTACTAATGTCAAATTAATTATAATTAAAAATGTATATTTTAACACTCTGACCGAAAATCAATAAGGTTTATGGTTTAGAGTGGGATCAAATATTGAAAGTGTTGAAACATAATATTTCTAAACGAATATTACAAATGACTGTTTGTAAATTTGTCATTGCGATCCCTCTCCATAATTATGTTTGTCTTCTCGATAGATGCATTCTAAAGTTGAGTTATTTCAGGTTATAGAATAAGAAATCCTACTGAATTAAATGACGAAAGTTTTATCTTTGGTGACCAGCATAAATCTAGCAAAAAATTCTGAAATTGAAATAAAAGTAATGTGGTTTTTTAATTGTGTTTGCTCAGATCTAAACTACATTTAGTTTGAGAATAGGGTTTTATAAGTTAAATGCGTCTAAATATTGTGTTTGAATTAATATCTCTTATGGATAGATAGATCAGTGCTTTCCAATTTGTGAGAGTGTTTTGATATTCGTTTTTTTTTTCTTTCAAACTTGTTCGTTCGTAATCTAATACTTTTGTTACATACCTTGCTATTAAGCAATAAGTGCAAATAATTTAATATCTTCGAAAAACACTTGGATCTACAACAAACACATCTTAATTGAAGTGAATATACTTTTATTTCTTTATGTCATGGGCACCTTTGGGGTCTACAAGGAGACAGTTTGACTTTACTAAAGAGAATTCAAGATATAAGCTTAAACCTATAAATTTCGTACACGTACTGTTCGACTAGCAAATTTATGTGATTGAATTTTTACAATGTTACCCACATTGTATCGTGGAACAATAGCGATTTTACTGCATTATTCATCATTCAGTTACACAATACTATAATTTCCAACATATTCCATTCCACGGCATGTCGTATTGAGCTCACATAATTTGCGAACTGATTGAATTTCAAGGAGAAAAGATTGAATTTCATGCTTTTTGTCTTTATAAGTATTACTTGCTGTAAATACTTTGAAATGTGTATGACTAAAAGCTAAAAAATATTCCACTAATAATGATAAAATACAATATTTATCTTCGCGAGTTTTATTACGAATCTCTCCGTTGTTTCTGCTCTACCATTAGACCATCAAATATAAAAGCTACTTTAATTCTATGTTCTATTTGTTAAATAAAAGTGACGTGTCATTCGCGTGTCCGTGGTGTGTTCGGGATGAACCCTTCTGCAATCTAAATTTTTTTTTTAAGAGGCAGCAAAAAGTAGAACGCCATTTAAATAATCCGCATATGTCTCATAAATATTCAAATGAAACACCTCATTCGTATCATTTCATATTTTTGCTCAACGCCTTCTGATAATACGAAATTCTCTATTGTATTGATGGTAAAATATTATGTTAATTAGAGGAGATTTCTAGATTTAAAACATCAAGTTCTTAAAATATGACCCTGAATCTGGAATGCTGAGACCAACCAGTTACAATAACTTCATATTTAAATATTTCCATGTATCTTGTCAACTGCGTCGCTGTTAATTTAATTTACGGTAAATATTATGCTTAATGTCTAATTAATACGTTTATCTTCACAAATATAAATATCTATGTAGGTTCGTAAAAAGTTATACACTCGTAAAGAATGCATCTAAATTACCATGTTCGTCCCCTGCTATTGAAATCAACAATTAATACTGAATATCGGTGCTAACATTTTAAATG
>NNCF01135975.1:1959-14406 GCA_002313205.1 Laupala kohalensis | reverse complement strand
TCCATTTCAAAACCACACCCACTTCAACAATGACTGGTATTATTCTGCTTCAATGTGATCTACTACCGACGTTTGCTTTTTAGTCGCTTTTAAATGTACTAGAAAATTGGAAATTATTCTAAAATGTGATAGAATGAGATTAATCTGTGTGATTGACTTTTTGAATACAAAGTCTACAGAAAAAAATCATTCTGTTCTTTCTGGATAACTCACATTATAACTTTTGACTTCCCACAACATTGTCATCTGTCTGGGCTTACCCGGGTTTGTTCTAGTTTCAAGGGTGACCGGGGACCGTCAGGGGTGCGTCCGGGTGAGATCTTCGACAACGTTACGATATTTTTAATGAACGACATCCGCCTGCAGCTCTATCTATTCATCGATCTCAAGATACTGTATGGCAACTGTATGAAAGATGCAACGGTTTCCTTACATTTTCAATTGTAATTTAATTTTGTGAATACTATGTAAACATCTGTTTGTTTCAATCGGGAAATGAATAAATATGACATTCATTTACGTGCATTATCACTTGTAATATATTTCCATATAACTGAAAACATTATAGATTACGTGGCGTCCGTCATTTCCTGTATCGTGTAAGAGGGAAAATTTGAAAGCTTATTTTCGAATCATGTGAAAGGATAGAACCAGTGTCAGGATTATGTTTCGTTATGTATTATTTTCTGTACTGTGTAGTATATTCACAAAAATAATTTTTTATATATTTAAATAAATTACGCGTTACCAACTTCTATATCCTATAATGCAAAACAAAATGGAACCTTCAGACTGTACGTACGAGGAAATAAATAAAAATAAGTATTACTCTTGGGAAAAATTGAGTTTGGGTCAATCGGATCACAGATTATAGAACAAAAGAAGTTTCCAAGGTAATAGTTCTGCATCAATTTTGTCATTTTAGATTATAATAGGGTAATACTTTTCATACATCCATTTTAAAACATTTTATTCCGCTATATTTCTTGTTCGTGTGTATTAATCTGATTGACCTTACTATAATGTATTTACGATATATCAAAATATAACAAATCATGTGTAATTATTATCGTCCTNCGAGAATAACTCTGGTAAAAATAACTCTGATTTCGAATTTATGGAATGATCCCTTGCTTGTTTCTGGAGAGTAACTTAATGAATTGTTCCCGACATGGTCACACGCAGTTTGCAAGTGCACATTTTAGTGTAAAGTTTATTTCTTTTTATTTATGTTATTACTTTCCAATTACACAGTATGTAAGGAAAGTATTGTAAACGGGTGAAAAAATTCTTTTTTAGATCTCTTCGTATCTTTGCGAATTGGGTCCAGGAGAGTCTATTTTCAAATTTCGACGATGGTGTGCAATGTCGTATGTGTGTGTATGTATTGAGACATCTCAAATATGGCTTCAAATACGCGCGAGTGACGTCACCAGCCAATGGAATTTATTCCGCCCTGGTGGTCAGAGCGTATGGCTACGTAAAGTGAACCCTACCCCTCCACCACCACGTATTAGAAAGCTTACCTCACGAGAGGAAGAAGTGGATTAATTTTCAGTCACTCACTTATGCTCACTCACTCAGTCAGTCAAGTACGAGATAGAGAGACTTTTCTAGAAGAACGGGGATTGAGAAGTTGTGGTTCTCAGTCTGTTAGGAGAACGCGAGATATTAACTTCTCAATACGATAGTATGTGATTCTATTAGTTGCGAGAACAACTCGTTCTTATATCGAACTTTCTTTCGAGTAGAGACTATGAATTGTTAGAAAGTCGTATGCTTTCGAGTAATATGATATGAAGAAAACTTTATTTCATCATTCTTCATAATTACTAAGGGTCTGTTGTATCGAGGCATCACTAGTATGAACGGTTTCTGGAGAAGTCCGACATCCTGGTACGAGGTCAACGCTTCAACATCAAGACGTAAAGGTATTATGAAGGATTATAGTACAAGAAAATACTGTAATTAGAGTCGAAGATGTTTGTAATGAATAAGTTATCTAATTTTCAAAGTGGTAATTATTGGTCAATGTAAGGGTTGTGTTGCCAATATGGTATTTGTGTTTGTTGTTCCAAAAGACTGTTGATCCCTTTCATTAATTTATTTTAAGTCTGTAAGTGCAAAAGTAATCATTCAGGTTTATGGCGCTCAACTTTTTATTTATGACGAGTATAAGGATAATAGTAAATGCTTCACCTCACAGCATTTATAACATTCAAATACTCGTAGAAGTGTTGGTAGGAGCTAGGAGTGTGAGCGATCGACTTGCTGATCGTAATATGAGCTAGTAAGGAGGAGCGCACGAATAAGGCAGGTCAGTTCGGGGCACAGTATGTTAAGAATTTTCTTCCCCCGATAACTCACGAACAAATTGATGCATCGAAACCAAACTTGAGATTTGTCTTTGAATGCATTGGGAATAGAAGCCATTTTTGGACAACTCATACCGACTCATTTGCACACCGCGCTTCATTTTTGAAAATGTGTATGGAAGCATTTTGATTGGTCAGTTAATTCTGCGTACAGATTGATAAACCAAATTCCTGTACGTCGCACGGTTTTTGAGATACAGAGAAAATATATTACATATAGGAGGAGATGTTTTGGAGGCGCTTTTTAAAAAATCGGCCTATAAAGCTATTGAAAAGAGTTGAATGTGGAAGATAATTCATTCAATCGTTACTTGAATATGTAATTATGCGATTTAAGAGTTTATTATATAATGTGTTAATAAATATTTTGAAACCTATTATTTTTAATATGTTATTTTGTTTATTATTTATTATATAGTATGATTTCTTTTTTTGATGCGTTTTTCTTTTTTCTTAAATCTTTTTGTGTTATGAGGGGTGTTTAGTGCTATGAGTTTTTGACTTGAATTGTATTGTTTGAGTGGGGCACACTCCAGATTTTTGTTGTTGCGATGCCACGGAAGAAGCTCCGACTTTTAAGAAGACGAGAACTTTCCCTCATTGTTCAGAACCTTTTAGCTGCAGCCAACTAGCATTTCCAAGCCGTGCTGTGTGTGGCGGCACTGCAGCGGTCCGGAGATACTTAGAATTCATCAAGTCGACGCTTCATCAATGGACCGCTTGTTCAGTTGTTTCCTGTCTTGCCACGTTGTACAGCCTGGCTTGAAAACAATAGTCGACGATGCTTTAGCACAATATTACCGTCTTCGACATGAACTTGGATGCATACCTTAAACACAAGATCGTTGTAAACTCGCGCCTATATCCTGACCTTCTCTTGTGGCTGATGCTATAGCGGCGGCTGATAGGTATGATCGTAAATTTTTAATGTGAAATATCACAATGGTAAGTATATAATGTTCAACCCTAAATTGAAATTTTTATTCTCGGATTTTAATTCGTCGCCCGATAACTTTTCAGAGTACGTACTAGAGATGAAGGAAAAAATTTTCAGTATATAATTTTGTTTTATCTCTTCTCAAGGTACACAAAAAAAATACTGGTATTCCCGAAAAATCATTAAAACATTTCAAATCAACTTTTTAACACTTTATTTCGACAACTTTTTAACATTTGACAATCTATTAGACAATTTTAGTTACTTCAACGTCGCCATAGTTGCTACAACGCACGTTGCTTTCTTCAGGGCTTTTATTTCGAGAAGAACATCTTTCTTATTTTTTAGATGTGCGTATTACTTGAATTGAATATAAAAAGCGAATGATTATTTAAACATTTTAAAAACATACTGAAACCAGAATGCAGGTTATAGAAAAATAAATTCTTTGGATAAAAGCCAAAACAGTATCTACATTAATCCTAAGTCGATAAAACCTGGAACGCTTAGATTGGCGTAGGTCAGTGCAAAGGGTTGGTTTCATGCGCTTGTGGAACCTCCAAAAGTATCGAAAGAAACTTCTCCGTTGAGACCATTATCTCGGTTATATATTCTGTAAACCCCTTCGAAATTATTATTCGTCACTTCCCGAGTCATTTCGAACAACAACAAAAACACGCATGCAAATTGAGACCATGTAGTTGTGTTTTAATTCATTTTATAAGGCAACCTCTAGTTATTACTTGTATCTCTAACAACATCCATTTACATAAAATGTCATTTTAAAAAAAGGCTGATATTAAAATATGTAAATTGGTCTTGTTGATTTTGCTAAACTCGTTCCGCGGACAATATATTAGATTCCTAAGTTTATTTTTATCATTTTACTTAACGTGCGATGAAAGTTTTAATACATCTTATGAGTTTTATCAGTTGTAAAAGCTTCTTAGAAACACACTTCCAAAGTTTGTCATCGTGATATTGTAGATTGCTCCAGAAAATGTCACGTTTTGAAGAAAAAATAAGTTCTTTGGTCGAATGAATTTCAAATCTCATTATTCACGAGCACTTCGTGAATTTCAAAATCAGCACGAAGTAGCTACTCTCCTGTTTATTACACTAAGTGAATCTGCAAAGTAAGTTTCAATATGCTCAATAAACAGTAGTGTGTGTTGAATGATATATGTTAGCATCCAAAACATGTTCTGGAGATCTTCTTTCGACTCCACAAGTGTCTATAAACAAGACTCTCGGAAGGAAAGGTCAAGAGTAATAGAATATTGCGATCTTACTGACGTTGGACCACCTAGACCCAAAGTCGTATAGAGAGAGACGACACATCGAACAAAATTCCAAGGAATACCGATGGACAAATTTTTTAGCGTTGGAATCTCACTCTTGTCTACTTCCACTACGTGAGTGAAGAATCACTATGTCTCACTGCAAGGTGACCTTAGTAACTGTTCAGATTGTTCCCGCCATAATGGTTGTTTTTTTATCGTATCCAATCAGACGGCACGACGCCCACGTCGTTTCCCTGTCCTGGAAAGGTGTTGAAGGAATCAAACTTGCTTATATATGTATGTGGAAAACCTTTCAATAAGAATACTAGTAATTCCATAACGTTTCGTACCTTGACCTACTAGATAGAACGGAAGGACGCATCATTCATTCAGACGACTATCAATGATACCAGTCGATAGATTGAGGCCTAAGAATAAGAATAAGTAGGGCATTGATCTGTATCATACATATAGCCATTTGGACTGTTAAAACCTATTTCCCATCCGTTGTTATTACCTTAATTACAATATCCTATTTATAATCTTCTACCTCTCCAGATATTAATCCCCAAATGCTTATATAGGGCAACGAATATGAATTTTATAACGAAACAGTACAATTTATTATTTGAAAGATGATATTTTTGCTCGCTCAAAATATTCAGCAATATCTGTATACAATAGCTCTCTCGTCCGCCATCTTCCTCGTTTCTGGACGTGCTCATAACACCGCTTCCTCGATGCTTGGCTGACCCTCTCAGCTTATTCGCAGTCGTTAATTTTATCGCGCTATAAAAATGCGATTCGCACTTTTATTACAGAGTTTCTCTGCTTCCTTTGTTTGCTCCCGCAACATCGTTGGCGACGGAGGACACTTGCTGTAGGAAGAGGCGTTGATGGTGCAGGTCCAAATAATGTAACTGCGAAAAGTTGTGGCGCAAATTTATGGTGTGATTAATGGTGGCGGCAGAAACTACAGTGGAAGTAGCAGTTGATGTAATGGATCCGGTTACGTGAGTGCGTTGTGCTACTGATAATGGAAGAAATCGATACTTTGGTGATTATTATAAGAAATTAATCACAGGAACCTAAAATGAAAATAAACATTTTTATAATAAAATACTCATATAACTATGCACTGGAAATGGATTTAGAATGACTCATATTTTAATCTGGGTCAGAGAACATAATTTTTCAATTGTTTTTTTTTATTTCTTGAAATTGGATAACGTTGTGTTACGCAATGTAGATACGCGACATGAATATTTATTTACGTGGTGATATATTGCAAGTTCACATATTGCCCTCTCAATAATATTTACTTCTTGAGGGTCTTGTTGTTATTTAAAATCTACATTCTCAATTAAGTTTTTTTCTGTTTCATTTCAATACTTGAATTTTTCGCTAATTACAAAAGCACACAATAACTAAATAAAGTTCAGTTTCAAGGACTAGACCTATGTATCCTTATATATTTTGACGCACTGAATCTGAATTTTAGAATTTATCCATTACCTTCAATTTTTCAAATCGCAAAAAACGCCTTTAAATGCAGGAAATACGGATTTAAAGAAAAACTGGGGAATGAGGGAGGAATTCTAAAATTTGGATTCGGAATCCTTCGTGCGTCAAAATACATAAGGATACGTAGTTTTAGTCTTCGGAACACTGATGGAACTGATGGTGGGTAAACTGATGGAACAAAATTTTTATACATTCCTGTTCTGTCATTGCAATTATTTATCCACAGGACCAGTATCTAACGTAATCACGGGAGAAACACACACTATATTTTTCAAGAAATTTACAGGTCCCAAATTTTTACTACTGTATTTATTTTTTAGTGTTTCTATCTATGACATGTAATAAACTTTGCGTTTTTTACCATAATTATATACTGTAATAGCTCATTGTCAGTGTGACTAGAATGGAAGCTAAAAACAATCGTTTACAGTAGTTATGTGCATTGTAATGTGTTGCATATGATATGTTTTTAACGCTTTATTAGTGCAACTAATAGATCTTATTTTTGTGATTTTGTACACGATTCTGTACTCCATTTTTGAAAAAAAATTGATACATTTGCTATCGTTATTTTGGTAGTGTAGATAATGTTTTCACAATTTTATATACAATTGAACAAACAATAATACTATTGATAAAAGATAATTTGTGCGACCGAAAACAATTAGAACAAATTCTCTTAATTTTTGGAGGACAAGCAATGTTTCACCTAAAATGAAATGTTACTTACAGATTAAGACCAAAATCAAGAATCATTTTCAAATTCTACAATAATCTTTTTCGTTATTGCAATTGTCCACGACCGAATCACGTGGTAGATACTTTCAAAAAATTCTACTTAATCACTTAAAATTCTACAAAAATTTCTGTCCCGCTTCTACTTTTTACATTAAGTACATTACATTAAAATACTTTAAGTGAACCCTGTTTAATAGATTTTCTCAGCTGGTCTTCATTATGACTAGTGTTAAATAAGTCCTTGTACCGAATTGTTCTCTAATCAAGTGCTATTTGGTAATGTATGACATTCCTCAACATGTTTGTCGAGCATTACGACTGGCCAATATATTCCATCAATAATACAATAAAGTGTAGCCTAGGTAATATACTTATCATTGTCTGAGCATGCAATCCGTTGGTTTGACCGACTTCCCATCAAAAGCATGCTTTGACAATGTAAAATTTGCATCGTCAACGGCCAGGTGACAGTTGCGACGGACCGGGACATGATACCGGAACCTTGAGTTCGGGCTTGAGGAGTGAGGCGGACGGTGCAGTGGAGAGCACATCTACGGCCAGAGCAGGAAGTCTGGGTTTGAGTACCAGTCCGTCGCAATTTCTACCTTACCGTTGACGATGCAAACACTTCTCCACGAATAGTTATGAGTTTTAAATGTAAAATATGTTACTAATACTTGATTGCATTATTTATTCGAATGGTAATAATAATTAATCCACTTCAGATACATTAATACGAAAATGTATAGCCCGTCATTGAGAGAGAGGAAAGGAACTTGTGAAATTATTAAACTTAAATACTTTTAAAATATTCTTGAGAATAATTTAATTCTTATAGTTATTAAATTATAAGTATACCTCAGATATCATCTTTAGTGCATTGTAAAATCTTAATTGATAATTGATTCTGTGGTATGTTAAGGAGGTTTGTTCTTGAGTTATTCGATTCAACTAACGTAAACAGTACCTTCTATCACCTTCACATGTGTGCTATTCTTCGGTCTCTTCACATGCTCCTCTGCTAGTGCACCCCCAACCCCGTCAACCACAAAACCTCCACCGCAAACTCCACCCTCAGAACCTCTCGCCTTGACCACCTAACTCTTGTGGTCCTTTACAAAGCCTCTGCTTTATGCTTTCTCTGGGCCACTAACTCTCCGTGTATGCTAGTCGCTTTTGTTGGCTTAGCTTCCATGATATGATCTAAGTTATTTTTGGTGGCTGCATCTCTCCCTTCATTAAATATTGCAAAACTTCGGATAAAAGAAATTAGTTAATCGAAGGATACTTGTCAATGTGTCATTTTGCAATTCTTACTATATCCTATTTTCTTTTATTTGGGACTTTTGTGCTATGATAATTTAGGCTCATTTACATTTTGAGTAATAACAACTGGTGCATTTCCACCAGAAGATAATAATATTATCTAATGATATCAATACAAATATATTATTACTTATTCATTATATGGAAAATCAATTAACTATAATTAAAAATAATTTTAATGATCATTTGTATTAAATCCTGTAATTTTCAAACAATTGAATAATAATGTATTTTGCGTGGGAGTTTTTTCCCTCCAACCAGGGAAGACGCAGCAGCCGCCAGCTTCAGCGTCACTTCTGCTTCAAGGCGCCCGACGCGAACATTGTGTGAACTGTGTTGTGTTTGATGTAAAAACTATTCCAGCAGCCATGTGATGTAACCTTCTGGAACTCTCGTTAAACGTGACTTTCTTGTGATCATGGAAACAGTGATCACATAAACTTTGAATGATATTGATGGATCCGCAACGGGTCTCACTCCTGCATTTTCCAACCGCCATCAGACTCTGTTCGCCGACTGTGTTTCGTCAAATGCTACAAAAGAACGAAACTATGAGCTCATATACCTTTCACTGGCCAGTAAAAATCTAACAACCAGTACGATCTTTCATGATCAACTCAATATTAATTGATGGATTCAATAACGTTTCATTGTTCTTTGTTGTATAAAATCATGCCTCTCTTATCTTTAAATTAATGTCATGTGTTTCGCTGTAAGTTTTATTATTAGATATTTTACGTGTATGTCCATTCATTTTTTGTGTGTTTCTAATAGATTTTTGGTGGGATTATTAGGGAACCTGTTTTGTGCCATTTCTTTGTGAATTCATTAATATTTGTATGTACATTGATGTAGTTTGTTCTGATATAAAATCAAGGTAATCCATGTGGTCCTCCAATTACTAAAAATCTTTTAATTTATTAAAATCAAGATACTATCTATTCCCATAGCTATCAGAGTGTTTTTGGGGTACGGCTCATATTTCAACAAATTATGCTTATTTTCTCTGAGGCATTCATTTTATGCAATCCATGTTTTTTCCCACATTTTTTGTCTATCTTTTTTGTATGGTTCAGGTACTTTTCCTCACAATCGTTTTACCAACTTCAGAGAAAGTGTTTTATTTAGATACAATGTTTTCCTAAGGAAGTTTTTTTTCTAAACATTCCTGCAGCAGATTATAATTTATTATTGTTTGAATGACAAGAATCTTTGACAAAGTTTAAATCTTACAAAAGATTGCTATTTTAGTTTTAGAGTCATAAATTTTTGCGTTGCTTTGGTATTATTAGTGTCGTGAAAGTAAATTTTCTCAGGTTAATTTATCCTTTAATATATCGACCCTTTAAGTATCTCTTTAAGGTATAGCTAAAACTAGCTGTAGAATAACTCACTGTTATCCAGAAATCAAGAATTGCGGTAATTTTCCTTATTTATCATTCTTATTTCAGTAGTTCTGATACTTTTTTAATAACTTACAATTCTGAGTAATAGTTAGTTTATATTAGTTAACTAGTTAATAATTAAAACCATTTTATTGTTAAATGTTGGTTTTTGCCGTAGCATGTGCAACACGGTTAAAGAATTGTTCAAGTAATTTTAATTTCTTTGTCGGGATCTGAGAAACATTTATGTAAAGCGAATTTTGACATTTCTTTATCCCTCCCTGTATTCATTCCATCCTCCATTAATAATATTAATAAACATGTCTGTTGCAATCGCTGCAGTTTCTTTAACCTTTCTCATTATTTGTATTTATTTTCGTAATTATTTTGCCACAGTTGGTACAGCACTTTCTGACTCGTTACTTCCGAAGCTTTGTGATTTACCTCTGTTTCGTAGCGTCGTAGTTTCTGCTCTTTTGTTTTTCCCTCTCTTTTATCAGCGGAATCCTTTGCCATCGCTTTCCCTGTCGCTAGCTTCGCCTGCAGCGTGACCGAAGACTGCAGCCTCTGTTGGATCCCGTGCCGATCAACTGGTGAGGCAGAACCAATTAAAGGTCGGACCTCTTTACAACGCGCGGAGTCGAAACCTTTTTCGCATCGCACGTCGTGATACAGGCAGAGACAAAGGGCGATGCCATGCAGAGGAAGTACCGCTTTTATCAGGAACTCCCTTCCCTGCTACGCGTTTCTTTGTTCGCATCCGTGTTGCCACATCTAGCCACCTTTGTCTGCGCTGCCATTACTGGTGCTAATGGAGTCTTTAGCTATCTACACCGGAATACAGTGGGTCACTTACGTCCGTTCACCAGGAAAAAAGTTAATATGCTCCTTTTTACAATATTTGAACTATATCGTTCATTTTATAAGTTTAGGAATGTTCACTTTACACATTACTCAAAATGTATTATTCATTTCATAAAGTTCATTTCAAAATGTATTGTTCCTCAATAATATTAATACCGACAGGACTATCAATGCAAATAGACCAGACATTGTTCTGAAGATTGAGGAGGGTACGCAGTGTCTTCTTACTGATGTTTCTGTTCTCAACGACATTAATTATGCGTGTAAAGAGGCAGAAAACTGCTCAAATATGAAGATCAAGCGATTGAATGCCAAAGAATATAGGGAATGAAGACAAACGTCAGTTCTATAAGTATTGGAGCCACAGGAACATTGTGCAAATGTATAGAAGACAACCTACAGAAAATTCTTGGATAGACCAATTTATCTCAGATCATTTCGGAGACTGCTCATATAATTCGGAAAGTGTGCACCTGAAAATTTCTCAAGAAGACGCAGCCTCAGAGAAGTGGAACGTCTTTGGATGCGTACCGAAATACCTACCAGCTATGCTGAGAAGGACGTCCAAATAATAATAATAATAATAATAATAGACCCACGGAGTAAAGCACTGCACGGAAAGCTCCCAAGACTCTTGGAGGAACCAGGACTGGATATTAAAATGTCGCAGGATTGGCTAGCAGATGGACAGTTGTACCCAGAAACTGAGGGATTTCTAATGACCATCCAGGATAGAATAGTAAGAACGAGAAACTACGAAATGCATATCCTACGGATGGATGTCCAGGATAAGTGCAGGAAATGCGGAGGACCGGGTGAATCCATTGAGCATGTTATGACTGGGTGCCCACTACTTGCTATCAACGCCTACCTCTGCAGACACAATCAGCTTGCCAAAATTGTTTTCCAAGAACTGGGTTTTAAGTGTAATATGCTGCAGAGAGCTACAACACCACCGTATTACAAGTATACCCCACCACCAGTGTTAGAGGGAGACGGTGTTATCATGTATAGGGAGAGACCGGAGCTGATGGATCGAACAGATCGATTTTAATAAACTAGATATAGTTGTGATTAACACCGGGGTGAAGACAGCAACATTAATTGACATCGCCGTACCTCTCACTCACAATGTCATTAAAACAGAAAGAGAGAAGAAAAGCAAATTCCAGGAACTGGCGATACAAGTGAAAACAATCTGGAAGTCGGACAAAGTAAACATCTATGCGATAGTGATTTCGGCTGAGGGAGTGTTTCCAAAGACTTTTCCAAACACTGGCAGATTTAGGACTCCCCATGAACATAGCTAGAAGAGGTCTAAAAGCAGTTGCAATTCAAACGTGCCATATAGTTAGAATTTTTTATCGTTTTAAATTATAAGTACATACTATTTGTCAAGTTTAGTGGAATAGTGTAACATATGGTGCAGGGATGAAATGGATAATAAGGGATCAGGCTGAATTGCCTTTTCTCAAGTAAAGCCTGGCCACAAAGAAAAATGTTAAATGGCAGGTTAATAATATCCAGCGACATGGCAGAGTATTAGAAAAATGTCGAAATAATAATAATAATAATAATAATAATAATGACGTTTCACGAGTTTTTATATTTTTTACGATATTTAAATTTTTAACCCTTCAATGGTCGGGTAACCCTTACGGTCGTGTAAGGTTTAGTAGTCACCTCAAAAGAGAATGCGTTTTCTTGCGGAACGTGAACAGATAATTAAAACTATTTGGATATTACTTTCATCTTGGATATATATTTTATTATTTCACACCTTTATATGTTAAATTTATTAGTTATAAAAAGGACAGAGTACAAAATCTGAATGATGGAATAAAGAGGCATGTTGTGGTAGAGGTTTAAACAATCAAATTTATTCAACACAGAACTTATTACATTGACTTGTTATTTGTTATTTTTAATTTAATTGGTATGTAAAATAGAAATCTCTTAGATTGCGGTGAACCTCACCGCCAGGTACCAGATTAATCATGTTACGTCGAATGAAA
>NNCF01135964.1:0-15793 GCA_002313205.1 Laupala kohalensis | reverse complement strand
GGGGGAAGAAAACTGGACAGTGATGATAGTGAATGCTCCAAATGACGATACAGTGGAACATAAAACAGTTTTATGAACAATTACAAAGAACCATTGAGGAGGAAACCAGGAAATCATTGTCTTAAAAGATATGAATGCAAGAGTTGGAAACAATATACAGGAATGGGATAAAGTGATAGGAAGAGAAGGGGAAGAAACCCTAAACGACGGCGGGAGAAGAATGTTGGACCTATGAGTAATAAATGATTTAGTTATAGTAAATATTATGTTCATACACAAAAATATCCACAAATTCACCAGAGAGGAACAAAAAAAGAAAGAAATGTCTATCATAGACTACAAAATTGTTTAAAAAAAGAGGAAATATATTAGAGACGTAAGAGTGAAAAGAGGTCCAGAACTGAACAGTGACCACAAACTTGTAATTGCACAAAAATTTATGACCACAAAAAACAATATGCAGACAATAAAGAGGACAACAAAGAGAAAACAAGGAGAGACTGAGGGGGAGGAAGGGATCAAAGTGTATAAATTAAGAGAGAAAGAATACCAACGAAAATTTATGGAAAGTGTAGAAGAAGTTCAAAAAAGAGGAGGAGGTTGAAGAGAGCTCACCCCAAGAACCAGATCTCGAAAAGATCAGGACAAAATGGAAAAATACCTCATTAGAGATAGCAGCAGATAACTCTAGTACATTCACAACAAGAAACGGAAAGAAAGTAAAACTTTAGTGGACCCCAGAAATCGGAATAATAGTGAATAGAAATAAAAAGGCTTGGAAGAAATACCTAGATTTAGGTACATTAGAAGCTTTTGAAAAGTACAGGAAAGAAAGAGCTAAAGTAAAGAAAACAATCCAAGCGGCAAAGAAAGAAATGTGGAAAAAATTTGGAGAAAAGATGGAAGACGATCATAGAGAAAACCAAAAGCTCTTTTACAAAGTTCTGAAGAGTATGAGAAAACAAAAAGACTGCCCTCTAAAATATATTTATCATGAAGAAAAGAACCAGCTGACTGAACCAAAGAAAATAATGGAAAGATGAAGGAAGTACTTCAACGGACTACTAGAAACCAATGAACAACCTGGAAATAACATAAAAATACAAGATCAATTAGAAGTTCTACAAGGGATGGACATGAAAGAAATTACAATGGAAGAACTCGAGAAGGGTATAAAGAAAATGAAATTGGGAAAAGCAGCAGGACATGATGAAATAGCCCCTGAAATGATTAAATATATGGGGAAGAGAGCAGAAGAAATACTACTGAAGATCATTCTGTTAGCATTGGCAAGAAGGAAGATTGTAAAGGACTGGGAAATTGCTATTTTTATACCGATTTTTAAGGAGGGAGATAATAGACAGTGCAAGAATCACAGAGGCATCTCGCTCCTCAGTGAACCAGGGAAACTATATTCAAGAATATTGGAAATGAGATTAAGAAAAGAAACAGAAAACACACTGGAAGAAACACAAAGTGGGTTTAGACCGAGAAGAAGTGTTCAAAAATCTCATATTCACGTTGAGACAAGTAATTGAAAAGACAATAGCGTATGATAGAGAGCTATATTTGTGCTTTATAGACCTAGAGAAAGCATTTGATAGAGTCACATGGCAAGAATTGTGGAGAATATTAAATAAGAACAAAGTTAACCTAGATTTGATAAGTGCCATACAAATCTAGGACCTAAGTAGATGCTATGTTAGGACTGGAAATAATATATCCGAAGAGTTCAGTGTCACAGCCGGAGTAAGACAAGGAGATATCCTCTCCCCGTATTTATTTACAATACTAATGGACGATATAATAAAGAAAGTAAAGACCAAATTGAGGAAATATCAAGTTGGAAATTGGAAAATGAAAAGTATAAATGTATGCGAGATAATGTATGCAGATGACATTATTACTTGCTAGATCACAGGCAAACTTACAAAGAAATTTGGAAGTAATGAAATCGGAACTGTAGAAGAGAAATATGTCGATAAATCAAGGAAAGACTAAAACATTGGTAATAGGAAGAGAGAAGAAGGAATGCAAGATGGAACTCATGGGCAAGGAACTACAACAGGTGGATAGCTTTAAATATCTTGGAGTGACGATTAAACACGACAGAAGGATCAGAGAAGAACTGAATACCAGACTGCACAATACAAGTAAGCTCTACTATATATAAACAGAGGATTCTAAAGAAAGAAAGAAAGAAATAACCAAAAAGGCAGTATACAATTCAACATACATCCCAACACTCATATATAGAAGCGAATCCTGGATAGTTACTAGAAGAATGAGAGAGAAAATACAGACAGCAGAAATGAAGTATTTAAGGAATGTAGTAGGAAAGACGAGGTGAGATAAAGTCAGAAACCACACAATTAGAAAGACCTTAAAAGTTCAACCTCTTCAAAACAAGCTGGAACAAGCTCAGTTAAGATGGTTTGGATACCTAAACAGGATGAACAATGACAGAATACCAAAACAGGTGTGGGAAGCAAGATTGGGAGGAACTGGAAATAGAAAAAGAGGAAGACCTAAAACGACATGGGATGATTCGGTAAGGGAACAACTAGCTGGGAAAAATATAACGTGGGAGGAGGCCAAGAAGAAATCCCTAAACAGGAAAGAATGGCAAGCTCTTTACCAAACCTCGATATCTGAACTCTCCTTCTCCAAACTCTTCAGAGAAGGCAGCATTCAGATACAGTGGGCTGCCACTTAGAAGATACAATGCGACACTCCAACACACACACACACACACACAGACATCAAAATCAAGAATCAAACCGAGGCAAATAACTTACTTTGTCACACATAATGTAAACTCACTCATGCAGACTCATAAGGTAAAAGTAACAACTGACTTAATTGATCAACAAGAAATTCACATCGTGGGACTGCAGGAAATAAGAAACACCAACCAGGACTCCATGGAATCTCAAGGATAAGTTCTCTACAAAGACATACCAGGGAAGAGAGTGATAAAGAATGTCCCTCAGATTGGAACAGGTTTTCTGGTCAGTTTTAAAATAATAAACTCTGTACAAGATTTCAAGTCGCAATCCTCCAGAATCTCAACACTCACACTAAAGGCATCTAATAATATCTACACCATAACAAATGCTCATGTTCCCACTAATATTAAAAACATCTCTCCAAAAGACCGTAAAGAAACAGAAAATTTTTGGGACCTACTAGAACAGACCATTAACAGCATTCCCAAACACCTCGTAAAACTATTGATTGGACACATTAACACACAACTACAGAGAGATAGAAGATACCGTTACATCATTGGAAAATGTCCTGCCCAAGAAACAACGAATAAAAATGGACAGACTCATCAACCTCTACAGAAACCATAGCCTAATCTCAAATTCCACTAAATAAAAAAAATCCCAAAAACTAAAAACGTGTAAATACCTTGAATATACTACTGATACCGTGCATAAGAAATTCTTTGGACACAACGAGAATGCAGGATTCAAGACTTCTCAAAAAACAACTGGTACAGTACAATCAAGTCAAAAAATTCCAGAACAGAATGCAGTTGGATTAAAGTCAGAGAGGTTTTGCAGGAAATTGACCATATACCAGAAGACACCATAGATAAGAATAAATTAAAAAACAAAATCAAGAATTTCCGCTTCACTCTCACAAGAAACAAAGGCACAAACAGAATATTTTCAACATGAGAAAGAGCTTGATGATCAGAGCATATGAAAATGTATTGGGAGGACCGCAAAGCCCAAACAGAGCCTTCAAAGAACACTAGAAGTGATCCTATGTGGTCAGAAAAAGAAGAAAGAAACCAAGACAAATGTCTTTTAAGAACAAATAAATTGTTATCTCAAAAAATATTCAATTATACTGTTCTTCAAGCCTGCATCAACAAACACATTGAATTTCTTGTCCGAATGACCAACTATCAACAGAAGCTTCCAAGATAAGCATCATGTTTCACAGCTCCAACACACGGGACAAATCATTCCGTCTCAATTCAAGAATTCTCCTCTGTGTAAAATGTATTATTTTTTAGTAATGAAATAAGTTCACTTTTATATCTATTTCCAGTATTTATTATTGGGTTGGATAATTGTTTATTTTAAAAAACTTCTTGCTGATATGATGGATTTTTCTTATAGGAGGTTAAATGGTGTACCGAGAAAGAGACATTGTTTATATTTCTTGTAAAATGTTGGTAATTATCTTAAAGTCTGATCCTATCAGCACTTGGGATATTCAGTATCACCTTGCTTATGTAGATTCTTACTACAATAAAGTTTTGAAGTTTTTTAAATACTTCACTCTAACTCCCCCTTTATAATAAACCAGCCATATATCTAATAGCTTTCTTTTGCTGAACCAGAAACATCTGTAAATTATTACACAAGGTGCCAGCCCAAACAGCTATACCATATCGCAAGTTAGTCTAAACAATTGCATGATATGCAATTTTTGCGATTTTGGTCCAACACAGCTGTTTTATTCTCCTGATTACGTACGTAGCTGTACTCAGTTTCTTATTTAATAGTTATGTACGCTGATTCCTAGTCAATTGAGCATCAAAATCACTCGAAGGTATTTCATATTTCTTTCTAACTTAATTATTGGAATTTAGTTCATTTGCTTTATTTTATAATAAATCTGTTGAGTAGTTTTCTTTTTGTTAAGTACCAATTTGTATCGTTACAGTATTATCATTCAATATGGAAGACAGGAAAATAAAAAGAAACAATAATGATTACATAGTATCATATGAAACATATATCATAATGTAAAACATACATAAAATAAAAAGTATAATAAAAAATAAAATTAAATAAATCGATGGTCATATACCTGCCAAAAGTTAACCAACAGCTTACCTACAGGGTATCCAGAGTAGGAAACACCAAATTCAAGGAACTTTATACGTGTACTTCTTTTAAGCAAATGTGTCATTTAAGTCATAGGTCGCTGACAGATCACTTCATTAAATTTGAGAGGAATAAAATCCTGAAAATTTCTATCATGGACACAATTTTCTAATATGGAACAAAATTATCAAATACAGAACAATTCAAATTAAACAGGATATCCGGCCACCTTTATAAAGAGTAAAGAAGTTAATGAGAAAATGAAAGGGAGAAATTCAATATTTATACAGTGTAAGAACCTACAGGTACAATATTTTACCAGAAAAATCTAGAACATGTCAGACTACTTAATAAATTATTTGTAGTAATAAAAATAAAATGGTCAATGTATCCATGATTATAAAGGACTAATAAGAAGTTATAACTTAAAAAAATTAATAATTGCATCGAAGCATTACAAATAGAATGATATGTTCTCCTCTGACATGACGCAATTACTCACTACACAATTATATTCAATAATACAGCAATGCAAAGCAGTTTTTTTAATATAGACATGAGGGAAGCACCCTCAACAATGTGCAGAAATTATTTCAAATGACAAAAAATTCCAGTTCTAATAAAAGGAATGTTCATCAATGGGCAGTAGTCGATAATTGTATTCATAGGACATAATTGATAATAACTTCAACAAAAGAGTAAATTAATGAAGTAAGTGAAATGTAGATTATTACAAGGACCTGTACTTTAAGAAAAATGTTGGAAGTGGTTTTAAGAATACTATGGTAGGTTCAAACATATAAATGTGGTCCTATCTCACATTAAACTGTTTATTAACCCATATATGCCCACTGCCCCATTGTTGGGGCATTTTGTTAAACAATTTTAAAATAATTCTTAGAGAATATGTAAAACATTTTCATGTTGCAGGTATCTAAGCTGCCTGTTGCGAACAAGATTTAAGTGCTTATTAGCCATTTATAAGCAAATAAAGCAAGCTGTGTGCTCACATGTCTCATTGTTTGTTAATCCACAAAATGTCTGATCAGAGACGAGGTAAATATTATAGGTATTTGAACTGAATATGTAATTCCCAGTATTTGTTTCTATTAACTATTATATCTTGACATAAAACAAAGTATTTTAATATTATCTTGTTATAGCATTCATTCCTAACATGAAAATATGTAGCTTCCTAACAGTGGGGCTCTTTGCTTTTGGTTACACATGCTAATAAATATTATTACTATATGTAATGTGCATTATTACTCTTATAGATAGATTTTTGAGTAATGTGTTTTTAGATTATGTCTCATACATAAGCCAATATTAGCTTCCAAGCATTACCCTTTCTACTAAATAAAAAAATCAAAGGTAACAGCCTAATAATAAAAAAAAAGTATAATGTTCGAGAGTGGATTGAATAAGATACGCTTGGAGACCCATTGATTCAGTTTGAATTGGAGATAGACTTTACTTTACTATCTAAAATTAGCCCCAATCTGTTTCAACAAAAATGGACAACCATACGATGAGATTGGAAAAGTGTAAGCAGTGGCAAAGTTAAAAAAAATGCCAAAGCAAAAAGAAAAAAAAACTATACTTAACCCACAACTGATATAGAATGGAAAATTACAGCTCTTGTTTATTGTTTCCAGACGAGTTATTTTCACTTTTCAGTGAAGAAGAGACAAACGATTTGGTCCGCAAACAAACAAAAACCAACAATGCCGAAAGAAATTCATTCTTTGATGTATGAAATAAATATTTTATAAAACAATATAATGTTTTGCTCTTTTATTGTGGCAAATGTATTCTTGCAGAAGTTGGCTGTGATAGAAATGGTGTTGTTATCAATCAGCCACATAAAATGCTATATCATGATTTTGATGAATTTACTTGAGGAAATATTCAGTGATTTCATATTTCTGATAGAACCAACATGAATTCAAAAGTAAATTTATATAGGTTGGCCCTTTCTCAGATACCACACAAAATAATGGTTGCAATATAACCCAAACAACTCGTTCATGAGCATTAATGATTCTGTTTCATGAATTGAAAGACGTTACACCGAGCAAAATATTAACAAGATTCCTATCACATTAAGTTATAAAGATTGCTCCATATATCTAATTGGGGTATACGAATTGCCCAATGCTGAAAAAAGGGTATGAACAGGAAATACAACTAGGTTGAGTATGTTATGTTGTGATGGATAATGATTAACTTCCTTCATACTATATAACTATCATGTCCACTGATACATAGATATAATTTTTACTTACACAGACAACATATTCCAAAACACTATGCAGGTATACTCATCAAAGGGCAAAAAAATTATTTTAAATGATTCAAGTCCAGCAAGAGCGAAAGTATTTATACACACAAGTAAAAGTTTACTAGCAGGGAAAACTAACCTCACATTACCTAACAATTTATAGAAAAAAAGGTTTAGAAGGAAAATTCCGTTGCACCTAACTTACCTTTAAATATGGACTGTGAGTCGCTAAAATGAGCTTGTGGGCATAAATTAATCCTCCCCTTGTAACCAATACACAATCAGTCAATTCCATTTTCTCGTATAGTTTCCCAACTGAACACATGAAGTGACCAATATGGTCATTCAAACGAATTAAAGGCATTTTATAACGACCCAAAATAAATGCACAGAAGCCAATGTATCTTCAGTTAGTTATTATAAACAAACTTCGTTTTAGTCCCTACAAAGCGCTTTAATCATTAACTTCCTTTCACAGCACATTCACAAAAACACGAGAAAACAAAGAAGAGAAGGGAATAGAATCTTAGAAATTAGGAGAAACTCATTTTCACAATTTCATATTCCCTTGTCACAAAGAATCCAACATAAACGTATTGTCATCTCATCCCATCGCGTCCAAAAGCGGAAGTCGGTGCATGTCATAGAGTATAAACATAAAACCATGTGGTACTCTCCAACAGCCCTATCTACTAGCAAGCAATAGAACTGTGCTTGTGAGAGCTGAAAACAATTACATGACTTTTTTTAAACATCGAACATTCACTTTTTCTACTACTTTGCTTTGAGGCCAATGTCTAGTTAATTAATTATTAATGAGTTTGTTGCATGCCCAATTTTTTCATTTTCTACATATACTTTCCTACTTGTCTTAACTGTTCAAGATAGCATTTTTTTTAATTTTTTTTTTTTGCAATTATGGTTTTGAATTCTTGTTTTGTCATAATATTGATTCTTTGTCTTAATTTTTTCTGAAAGATAGCAGAGTCACAATTTTCAAGAAAGAATTCCAATTATTTCACATNCTTTGATGTATGAAATAAATATTTTATAAAACAATATAATGTTTTGCTCTTTTATTGTGGCAAATGTATTCTTGCAGAAGTTGGCTGTGATAGAAATGGTGTTGTTATCAATCAGCCACATAAAATGCTATATCATGATTTTGATGAATTTACTTGAGGAAATATTCAGTGATTTCATATTTCTGATAGAACCAACATGAATTCAAAAGTAAATTTATATAGGTTGGCCCTTTCTCAGATACCACACAAAATAATGGTTGCAATATAACCCAAACAACTCGTTCATGAGCATTAATGATTCTGTTTCATGAATTGAAAGACGTTACACCGAGCAAAATATTAACAAGATTCCTATCACATTAAGTTATAAAGATTGCTCCATATATCTAATTGGGGTATACGAATTGCCCAATGCTGAAAAAAGGGTATGAACAGGAAATACAACTAGGTTGAGTATGTTATGTTGTGATGGATAATGATTAACTTCCTTCATACTATATAACTATCATGTCCACTGATACATAGATATAATTTTTACTTACACAGACAACATATTCCAAAACACTATGCAGGTATACTCATCAAAGGGCAAAAAAATTATTTTAAATGATTCAAGTCCAGCAAGAGCGAAAGTATTTATACACACAAGTAAAAGTTTACTAGCAGGGAAAACTAACCTCACATTACCTAACAATTTATAGAAAAAAAGGTTTAGAAGGAAAATTCCGTTGCACCTAACTTACCTTTAAATATGGACTGTGAGTCGCTAAAATGAGCTTGTGGGCATAAATTAATCCTCCCCTTGTAACCAATACACAATCAGTCAATTCCATTTTCTCGTATAGTTTCCCAACTGAACACATGAAGTGACCAATATGGTCATTCAAACGAATTAAAGGCATTTTATAACGACCCAAAATAAATGCACAGAAGCCAAGCTTTAATCATTAACTTCCTTTCACAGCACATTCACAAAAACACGAGAAAACAAAGAAGAGAAAGGGAATAGAATCTTAGAAATTAGGAGAAACTCATTTTCAGAATTTCATATTCCCTTGTCACAAAGAATCAAACATCTCATCACATCGCGTCCAAAAGCGGAAGTCGGTGCATGTCATAGAGTATAAANTAGCAAGCAATAGAACTGTGCTTGTGAGAGCTGAAAACAATTACATGACTTTTTTTAAACATCGAACATTCACTTTTTCTACTACTTTGCTTTGAGGCCAATGTCTAGTTAATTAATTATTAATGAGTTTGTTGCATGCCCAATTTTTTCATTTTCTACATATACTTTCCTACTTGTCTTAACTGTTCAAGATAGCATTTTTTTTAATTTTTTTTTTTTGCAATTATGGTTTTGAATTCTTGTTTTGTCATAATATTGATTCTTTGTCTTAATTTTTTCTGAAAGATAGCAGAGTCACAATTTTCAAGAAAGAATTCCAATTAGTTCACATTTTTTCTTTTATCCAAACTAAATCACTTTNTATCACTTGTAATCTTATTTATTGACATTCTGATACAAAGTTCATTCATGAAGTTTCAACACTGATTTGAATTAAGTATGAAATTTTTCAGGTTTCTGAAATAAAAATGTTAGTTCGGGAAAATATCTTGTTTTCAATCTTAAATATTTTAGATGGGGACAGTTCTAAAAATAATAACCTTGGAGGATTCAGTTCTTTAGAATATGAAGCTGTAAATATAACATGACTAATGGTATTGTTTCATTAATGACAGTTTAAAATAGTTGCTAAGTCAAATCAAAATGAAATTATTTTTCTTATTATTAAAATTCCTTTCATTAAAAACTGTACATAAACTCAACTATGTTATATCCACGCACTTGATGGGACCTTACCTGCAACAATTTTAGTGGTTTTAAAATCATTATAAAGAACATAGTAACACCTTACAAATTAAATTTAAACTTTTGCACTTACAAATTAAAATAATTTGATAAATAATTAATGAGATTAATATTAAAAATCATCATTGACCTCATTATATTTATAAAGATCCAAGAGAAATAACGATATTTTTGATAGTCCATAAAATAAGACAAATAATTTAATTGAATAATAATACGAGAAATAAAATCAGTAAAGGAGATATCATTGAAATATTCTAAATTATTAAGATTATGTCAACAGTTTTTCACTCTTCTATAATAGGAATCATAGAGCACATTTTTAACAATATTGTGTGCTTCAAGGGCAGAGTATCGTTTAAGATTGTACATCTTAAAAGAGACTTGAAAAGTTTTCATCAATGAAAGTCTCTTAAGTTACACTTCACTGTAAAATTACTGTAAAGAACAGTAGTGTTACGTTTCGTAAAAAAAGCACACACACACACACACACAAAAAGAAATTTATACAAGTATTAGAGTAAGATTAGTGTAAGCTGAGTCTACATTATCAATAGTCGATTAAAGAGCTTCCTAAACATTGAGAGTTAGTATATTTCTGTTTTATCTATCTTTGCTTTTAATTAAAAAAAACACAGAAATAGAGAATAAAAAAATTATTATGTTTCAAGAACATTGCAATGTTGACTTAAATTATTAGTGCTTGTTATCAACTAAATGTCACATATTAAATATGTTTCATAGTATGTCATATATTTAATTCTTTCCATTATTACTGATTTTGTAAGAATCTGTACTTAACTCTGAAAGGAATTTAGTATCAAAAACTATTTAAAAATATTTATTCTCTTACACTAGGGAATAAAAAGGAACAATTTCTTTTCCTCGTTTGCTCCCACTCTGAAAAAATATTCACTTAACACTATAACACCTAACACACTATAACACAAGGAAACAAACGTTTAAAGAAAATTGGCATAAAATTAAATTTAAATTAAAGGGAATCTGATTCAAAATTTAGAAATATGCCACATATAAGAAAGTTACACATAATCCATCGAGAGTTAAAAAGACTTTTGTATCAATTAATTATAAAGCAAATTATACAAAAAAAATTCTCTAATCAGAATATGGGATGCGGTTAACTCAATGAGCATTTATATTTTTGATGCTTCGTGTAAAGATATTTTAAATGATATAGAAACTCATTATAGTGACTGTGTAAAACTTTCATTATTATTAATTTTTTTTAAAATCTATAGAAATTTATATTTTAAATCTTTATTTATTTTCTAATATATGTATTGCCATTTGAATTAAACAATCTGTTGTAAGTATTATGTAAGTTTTTTTAATGTAAAGTGGGCAATTGTTCATTAATTTAATGTCAGCAATAAAAAATACATCATATTTGGTGGACTTGAAAAGATTTATAGGAACTAATAATTGCGAAACTTTATGGGAGATAAGATTATTTGGTGAAAATATGTTTATTTACAGAACTACACTAAGTTATGCACAATTCAAATAAAACAGATAAGATTTATTCGACAAATATTATTAAATATATTTTCCCATTATAAAAATTGAAAAAATAATAAAATTTAAAAACAGAGTACTATATAGGTTTCTCATCAAAATTCATGCTATACACATTTCCAAATAATATTAAAACCATTTTATATGCTCTTCCGTATAATATTTCTGAAGCATAATATATATTTTATCAAAGAAATTTTACTTATATCTATTCTAGTTTTTTGACAATATTGCACATCTTCAATTTTTTAAATCTACTTCTAACAATTAATTGTTTTAAGAGTCAATTTACCAATTTTAAAAACTCATAATGAGTCAATATTTCTGGATTAGATATTTAAAATTAAAGTTCATTTTTAATCAATAAAAATGAGAAATGCATTAAAAGTTTTATAAGATGCATTACCAAAAAGAGATAATGACACGTAAGTTGACAATACATATATTCCTAAAATTGGCCTTGATTCTAGGAGTCACAAGTTTTCGTTTACCGCTATGAAGTCCAGTACACTTGCCCTTACATGTTTCCTTATAATGAAGGCCGCCCCAAATTCAAGCTTTCCTTTATCTTACCCACTATTTAGTATTGTATGGTCTCTCAGATCATTCACCCAACTGCCCAGACACCTTGTTTCTTGTATGGTGCATATATCAATCTTATACTTGTCCTATTGGGTAGTTAGTTCTTTGGTTACTCCCGTCTTGAATAAGCTTCTCATGTTCCATGTACCAAACAGAATATCCTGTCCTTGCCTTGTCATCCTCTTATATCTGTCCTGTCTCCGAGGCGCTTCGCAACAATTGTCTTTTTACGGTGCTTGGTTGTAAGCCATGCGCCCAACCCCCTACTTGAAGAGCCAGGGTTTTGTTGAGGTTTACTCCCTTAGGAGGGTTATCTCCACCACGTCAACGGAGTCTCCCCTCCACCCTTGATTTTCCTTCCCTTAGCCTTTGGGGATCTCTCCCTCTCCTACAAGGCAGCAGGAGGTAAGGAGCGGGATTGTTTGGGGAAGATAGGTCGTTGTGGAACAAACTTCGTCTGGTACCTCAGCTGAGACCAGTCCGGCTTGGGTGGCCCTGCTGGTAGGTACACTAATGCCGGCATAGCTCTCAGCTACGATGGTACGCGCAAACTCTCATCACCTGCACGGACAGTGCTTCGTTAAGGTGAAATTCCCTGGGAAGGAATTGATGTCTAAAGAGAAGAATTAATGTACATAGAAGGAATAGTAATAAATAGTAATAATAAGGTATAGTAAGTACAAATCTTTACATTTCTTTATAATAAAATTGATCTATCTATGTAATTTTGTAACTTTATTTTAATTTATCATAGCATTTTTTAAAGTTCCGCTAAGTAATTATTACTTTTTGATACGTAATATGCTTCATCTGCATATTTTTAATTATGGTATGTCAACTAGACATAAATAACCGTTCAATTAAGACAAGGGATGGGCGAAATATCAAACTGACGCCTTCATCCTTTAAGTCTCTGGTAATTTCATTGCATTGTGTGAGAGTTATTATTTCATGGTTCTGTTATTACAAAATATTGTGATTCTGATAGCTCTAAACTTACTTGTTATTCAGGTCCCCAGAGCTCTCGCTAACAAGATTTGATTCCTACATCTCCCACTTCCAGGATAAAACTGCCCATACAAGAGATGAGGAAAGTTCTTTCAATGATGTCATCTCACTGTAGGGAATAGCTAGCTCATTAACAGAAAATTATTGACTATATACTTGTCCACCATCATATTTGTATTTGAATCAATATACTTGTTTCCTTTATTTTTATTTTTATGACAACTTGTTAATGTTTCCTTACAATTTAAAACTAAAGTTTTAAGAAAGAAATTCCACGTGTCATCATATACATGTATTAATATTGAAAAATGAGTTATAGAATGCTTACTGAACAGTACTGATACCATCAGGAATGCTGGTGTAAAAGTTTATACAAATTTTCTGCTTCCAAATATTTGAAGTAACCATATGATAAAGGATCATTAACTCATATTTCTTTTTAATTTATTAAAAAGAGATAAATTAAATGCCTTTAAACAAAGATAATGTAAGTGTGATTTTCTATTTAAATGAATGACTACTCCAGTAAGTTTTCTAGTATTTCCATCATAAAACATTTTTCAGTAATTTACACATGGAAAGAGTTGGTTTATTTGACAAATATGTTTACAACAATTCATCATTTCTATTGAGATATTATACGGATTAAAGATACTTAATTGATTTGATGCCTCTCCATGGAAATGTTAGTTGGCATATAAATATAAATGCCCTTTTACTGGGAAAATATATTTTTTTAACAACTTGTATTTTATGTTGAAAAATTTTAATTCATTTAATGTGGTTCTCTAAGAAATTTTGAAATCTTTTTTTTCATTTAACTTAAAACATTGGATTATGGTGTTCTGTTCATCAATCTAAATTATCATTCTCTTAATGTATCTTAATACATCTTTTCTATACACAACAAACCATGACTTGTAATTGAATTTCCTCTGTAATTTCACAGAGTAGTAAATGCAGAAATGATTACTTCAAATCTACTCCATCCAGACAAGAAGTCCTTCAACAATTAGCTTTTGCCAATTCTGTTAGGAGTAATTTATGCAAATGGTAAACATTAGTAATCAGATATTAATCTTGAAGTTTGAGAGGTATCACCTGCTTCATTACATTCTTCAGTGTATAACTAATGTAATGCAGACTATCCAGAATTTCTTTCTTTGTGAACAAATTGATAAGGATTTATTCGTTCAAGAAAATGTAACAAACATATCCAACACTTTTCACCCATAGGAAGGTAAAATATCTCAAGTACAGAAATTGGAATAAGCCTGCACTCATATGGTAAACTNATAAGTCTGCACTCATATAGTAAACATCAGTATTACCAAGTTTTCCAGGTACTGGAATTTATGGCTGTTATTGTTTTTGATAAAGCATGTGCAGTTTAGTGAGCATTAACAAATAGATACCTTCATTTTTGTTTAATTTTCATTCATTTTTACTTGAAATCATGCCTAATTGTAGAGTGTGTGTAAAAGTAATTATTACTGAAAGCATGAAAGTAATGTGGAATAATTGTGGCAGAGAATTACATGCAGTCAGCTTAAAAAGGAGCAAGGCTGATATAGACTGGATAATCTCATGTGGAGATGCACTGATTGTGCTGTGAATGGAAGGAAACAAAGCTGGTAAAGTAACATTCGAGGACTTGATGAAGGATGTACAGGAAATACGGGAAAATGAAAAAACACATGAGATCTATAGTAGTAGAATATAGAAACATAACTCGACTGACCACCTATACAAAGACTGATCGATCTAAAGCCGACCACGGATGCAGGAAGGGACGCACTTCTGTGAAGTGCTCTAATAGGGTGACGTCCCTTCCTGCATCCGTAGTCGGCTTTAGATCGATCAGTCTTTGTATAGGTGGTCATTCGAGTTGTGCGAGACCCCTGTGGGGGCTCACGTACTTGTGATGGCGGACCAATGGCAATTCGGTATTGTGATGTCATGATGGTGGTCGTATGAACTTTGGATTGTGATGTATGTTGTGAGGACATTTCCACACCACAGTTGCTTGCGCATCAACAATATATGATTTTGAAATACTCTCTTTTAGTTTTGTTTTAGGAAATCACGTTTAAGCGAATTGACACATTGGACGCTAGTGTCACCTAAGCAAAAAAAAAAAGATTATGCTTTTTAAATATATTCCTTTCATTTTGTTCCAATCTTGAGAAAGTCTTGATTGTTAAATATTCATATAAAGATTCTTATTGAAAAATCTCTTATACTTGAATTCACACATAGAGCTATTTTAACTGGGAGAAAAATATATTAAATATGAATAAATAAATAAATTATTCTTTCTTATAATTTGAGAAGAAAACGGGGTTAAAAAATACGAAAGTTTTAAATTCTGAAGTATAGTTTCACATTGGAAAATCACGTATTATAGAACTGACGCTAGTGTTGTCTGCACAAAAAACATAAATTTTATTAAATTTATTTATTCTACACCGTTTTTATTAATGATAATTACCAGGCTAGAAGTAAACGTTATTTTAAGATATTCACTTTGGGATTTTTATTTAGAAATTACATATATTTGAACTCATACATGGAACACTAGTGTCACCTGGAGAAAATTTATCGAAGTTTTGATACATTCTAATTTTCT
>NNCF01135953.1:156871-177841 GCA_002313205.1 Laupala kohalensis | reverse complement strand
ATACAGGTTCTCTAGGCTTTGTCTAGGGGCGTGTTTATTGTAACAATAAATCGTGAATTTAGTGTTATTTCAATTATTATGATTTTTTACACATTATACTCAGAATAATCTATAGTTGGATAATAACTTACATGTAATTTTTTGCTTAAAATTACAAACATTTTGATATTCTATTAGTATTATAACTCGCAGCTAACTTTTTATCTTATCTAGGAATTTTTGCTGAATTTTTTGAATCCGCCTCTGCCTTAGGGCCCTTGATCGGAATTGATGGGATGGTCCCTTGCTTGCTTCCGGAGAGTAAATTAGTTTTTTTTCCTCCACGTGGTCGTACGCAGTTTGTACTGTTTTTTGACAATAAATTTATTATTATTAAAACTTGAAATATAATAGTTATAGAATATATTCTTTCATTTGAGAGGAATTCAGGGCATTCGAAACTAGTTGAGAGGTCTCTCGTACAACCTTGACGCCCGATTAACTGCAATTTGGAGATATTCGCAATCATACGTCGCAAATTCTTGGGGCAAAAGTTGATATCCGACCATGAAACAACACGAGTTCTCGGAGCGGTTTCACTGCGAAGTGCGTCGTAAAAGAGACGCAGATATTTCTTATCTGTCTCCCCCCATGAAACGGTTTACGTGTGGCGCGTCGCGGCTGGCAGGGCAAGTTCAGTGGCGAAGCGGGTGCGCGCCTGACTACTCGCTGGCAGCTAGCGACGTCAAAGTCCATCGAAAGCGAAATTAGCATTCTTCGAAATTTAGGGTGAGTTCTGTCTACAATTCAAGAGTATCTGTTCAATCAAATATCTCCAACGTACGCAATTTTTTCAGGAATTAGAAATAACGGCGAATTTCAATAATTTAATTTCATAGGCAATTTACTATTAAGAAATAGAATATTTTTTTTACATCAATCATTTAAGGAAAATATACTCTATTGTTCCCAACTGAAATTAAGAGAATTCAATGTACACAATTCACTCTTTCTTTTTTATCACAATCACGGATTGCATTTGAACAGAGATATAAATATTGTAGAACGTGATAATTTTCGATATTATCCAAGATATTATCAAATGAGGTGAAAACATTTTTAAAAGAGGAAATAGCTGTATTTGAACAGACACTAATGAATTGTGTTGAAGAATTGTATTTCTATGTCTTTTCTATTTTCATTCTACTTCTTCGAAAATTACCTTGATTTTTGTGCATTGATATTCGTCAATTCTTTTTCACATATAATAACAGAACATGTAGCTGGAAACCATTAAATTATTTATTCACATTTTGAAAAGTTACTTATTTCACTGATGACGGAAGAAAAAAAATTGTCAAAATAAAATAAAGCGACGATATTCCAAGTCATCAACCTCCACGTTTAATTAAAATGTTACGTTCACTTTCCAGAGCCACTAGTAACGAAGAGTTTGACTTTTATTCATCTCGTGGATCGTTTATTGAAAGGTGGATGTTTTTATCTTCATATCGATTGTGCCAGAACTCCGCGTAAAAATTGGAGGGATGATGCAGCACATTAATAGGAACAAAAAGTCATCAAGGTACACGTATCGGCAAATGCATATATTTCATCCGTGTATCCTACACGTGGAGAAGATATGTGATAACTTTCGGTTAGGTAAAAATGGCGACGAGTTGATGGTGTTAACCACTACACCACCTATTAACCTTCCACAGCTGTACACCATTTCCACCCAGGCCTAAACCCTGGAAGACCCGAGACATATCCCCATATATGAGATTAGTGAACGAGGCGGCACACAATGCAGTATTGTAGTGGTTAACACCCCTGCGATCAAAGCAGGAGTCCCGGGTTCGATTCCCGGCTCTTCGCCATTTTCATCTGACCGAAAGTTATCACATGTCGGGAAATGTCTCCCGAAAGAGATAAAATGATACAATAGAGTAAGGATGATGAGTAAAGTGCTTTCTTAGGAGAATTGAGAAAATGATACAAACGTTCTTAGTGCAGCAACAAAACATTCAAACAAATGTTCAAAGATCTGCCCATGCCCAGCAGCGATGTACGGGAGCATGTGTTCTATCTGGAGTCTTCGCCGATCCCTGAATCTCCTGAATTGCTGCTTAAGTGCCGAAATTTGAACATCTGTTTTAATTCGTTGTTGCTGATCTACGAACACCTTTATCAATTCCCCCAACGAGGCGCTTAACACATTTTTTGTCTTGTGTTCTTTCTGTCTTTGTGTCATTTTCTCTCATTCGGGAGACATCTCCCAACATGTGAACCTTAATGATTTTTTCTTCCTATTAATGTGCTCTACCATCCCTCCAATGTGGAGTTCTGGGACATTCTGTCTGTATCCATGAGAGTATCTTGTAAACACCAACGTCAACAATCTGTCCGTTATAAGTGTGGACTTAGAATTTGTCGAACTCACTCCACTTTTTATAATGTAGCAACGTGGCATTGCAAGTTGACACTTGGGTGCTATCTGGCCCCACGTCCGGCGGAAACTGACCCTACGCTCTGACTTACCGGATCGTATAGTTATAAACAAAATATCAAGTTTACTTCGTGCTGTTGTTGATATTTTCTTAGATTGAGATTTGTTGACTGAAGATGTTAGCACTGAAAGTTGTCGTGTAAATAAATCTTCATAACATAATATTTTTAAANAGAGACAGCTTATGTATTTTTTTAAAGAATGGTTCGGAATTTAGATTTTAATTTAAAGTATAATTATTATTCTCAGCACAATAGTACACTATGTTCAGAAATAAATCGTCTAGGTCGAGGTGAAGACTGGTCGCATACCACACACAACGCAGCGTTGCAAGAATGTCAAAACCCCAAGTGTAAACTCAGAACGGATGATGTGTAAAACATGTGCAGATTATGAAACTTTTAAACTTTTAGATGAATATTATGATTCATGGAAAGATCTTGAAGACCTACTGTAATGGAAAAGACTATTAAACTTTGAACTTCATGGAAGTGTATTTAAATATTATTACAAGAATATTTACTTGGGAATACGTACTGTCATAGTCAACTAACATTTCCAAGCCGTGCTGTATGTGCTTGGCAACACTGCAGCGGTTCGGAGTTACTTAAAATTCAATCGTCTAGTCGACGCTTGTGCAGCCGTCACTAATCCTCATAGGATCACTTGTCTAGTTGTTCGCGGTGTTGCCAAGTTGTACAGCATGGCTTGGAAAAAATAGTCGACAACGGTACTGCACATGAAGACATCGAATATATTCTAACATTAAAAGAACTAAATAAGCTGTAATCCCATTGGAAGGTCGTACATGTGTTCAGTGTGAAGAGGTCATGCCAAATTGCCAAATGTTGCACTCACCTCCTTGGTCGTCCAGTGCGACCAACGTGCGGATTCCTGCCTCCTTGCTCTGTCGGCACAAACAGATATCACATGGTCAGATTGGTTCACTAGTGTTCAAGGTTTGTTAGAGGAAAGACTTGGTTTAGGTCAGGTAAGCAGCACATACAATGATTTGTCGAAGGAAATGTATTAGAGTTCGTTTCTATTTATACATTATTCTTTATGATTTGATACCCGAAAATTTTGTCTGTTACGAAACAATCAAGAATATTGAGAATTTTTGTGAAGATTCACGCTTGGAAAAAATGAACAGTATAAAATATACGTAAAGATGTTTTTAGTATACGCACATAGGGTTAGGAATAGAATAAGACAAGTTAGTGATGACGTCACTTTAGAATTCTCAATCATTGAATAGTATTCGTTTCACCCGTGTACGGATATTCAGTGTCTAAAATGGTTTGAGTTTCAGTTCATAATAATTCAAGATGGTTAATGAAGAGAAAAAAGCGCGTTAATTAAAATATATTAGGAAAATACCGTATCAAAGTATTTTACAATCATTCTTATACTGTCATATTTTCTTGTTAAAAATCTTCCAAAATTCTAAAGAAATATTTTCCTGCAATCTCTTAATTGATCCTGATATCGAGCAGGATTTGCGTATTCGAAATTAGCATTTTGGACCATTTTTTTTTCAATTTATCTATGAAAAAACTACGAAAAATACATCTTGTTAAAAAATCGAAGAAGAAAATTTTTCTGGGATATGTTCATGTCGTATCTAACGATGATAATTGATTTTCCCTTATCTGTGTATAATTGCTATAACTAAATCGATGGACGTATCAGAAAATGTATGTCACAATTGTCAATGTTCAACATACAATGTTGTGACGGTTAAGGTTACTGTTGTTACTACGAAGCGGAAATAGGTACCCACGGCATCATAAAAATATGATAAAAATTAGGAATATGCATGAAATGATGTAGTTAGTAAATCGATTATAAATGTGATTTTTTAGAGCATGAAATATTTTCTAACAGAAGAGGTCAAGAGGATAATAACAATTCCGAATTGTTTGTATTGTATTTTATATCGCTCCACAAGGTGACTTTTTCATATCAACAATTCATGGAAAGACTATCAAGTATCAGTATGCTTTTCGATCGTTCTCCCGCCATTTCATTCGACTAGAGTTGGTCGTAACTGAGCTATCTATTTGTAGATAAAGCGTTGGACAGAAGAGAGATATCTTATTTATTCTTACCTTACAGCTAAAGTTCTTTCTGGAGCAAATCACAATTTAACGCATTTTACGTAGGAGAGCGAGTCAAATAAAAACACAGTAATATATACATAAAAAATGAGTGTCTAGAGACGAAAATAAAATGATATTTTCAATTTTTAACAGTTAACGTTTTTCTAGGTGATCTATTGAACAGTTTAAATTGAATTTGATCGTGGTAGATTTTAGCCCCCGTAAAGACAAAACATCTAAAGGGCCTCGGAGTTTCTAGACTCCAGGTTGAAGGAACTGATATTTTGTTGAGAACGACCATCTCTAGGAAAAGCAATTTCATAAAATCTTCCCTTCCTAATAGTAATTGCTTAGAGTTCTGGTTTCGGAGACAGGCGACTCAGGAGAGAAAACGTAACGAAGTCTGATTCCCATCTCTACAGGTCAACGAGGTTGTAAATGCGGATCACGGGGGAACAGTCTAGGAAGAAAATTGGAAAAGAGCCACAGGATCGCTCGATGATCGACAGACAGGGTTGAATGTTTCTGCTCGCATTTTCCCTCCTCGTACTCCGGAAGCGAGTCATGCATTGCACACGACGAAGACACATCTGCAGTACAGCAACGAGAGAAAGAGAACACACAGACAGAGCGGACGACAAAAGAAGATTACAGTTCTCTAGAACACTCACTAGAGCTTAGAGTAGAAGAGAAATGTTGGCAACACCTACGCATACACAACAAAATAAAGAGGGAAAGAAATGACGACGAAAGCGGACAGTGGAGAAACAATGAAAGCACAATCAGCGAAGAGAAGTGAGTGACGCGAAGGTTAAAGAATTAGTGTTCCTAGCCCTTATGTCGTATTTTCTATACGCCAATAAGCAAGCCTACAGTTGGCTTCCAATAAATGGAATAAAATAGTTGACTTCTCCAATTTTTTTTTCCATTGTAGTATTTATAAATGAGAAGTGTAGCGTGCTATTGAAACTTATCTTCTTGGAGCTATAGGGGGTAGGAGTTAGGTGGTAGGCTATTGTTAGTAGGCGGATCGCTTAGCTGGATTTACCATCAACTTGGCCCACGTTGAGGGATTAGTAGAAGTTGTTAGTAATAGTTAGAGTTATTGATACTAGCAGGAGAGAGGATGGAGGGTTCGCTTTTCAGTAGTCTTTCAGCTATATGAACAGGGAAATTCACGTGATAAGCTACAAATTTTTCTGGTCCCACCGGGAATTGAAACCGGGATGACTTGGTGAAGAGCAAGAACGCTACCACTTTAGCCACCAGAGGGGGATTCTCCAATTGGTCTTGATTTGTCCCCCCGATGCAGCGCATTAGCGGGGTCAGTACAATCGAAGTAGCTGACACGACACCGGTACTTAACGCTGCTTCAAGTGGCGAAGGGGTGGCAGGGGGAGAAATTGCACGCCAACAGTTGACTTCTCCGCAGGACAACTCATTGGCATGCTAATTGTGAAGGTCATTGGTTTCTAAAATCAGGCCAATGGTGCTCACTCGTCGCCTACTATTGTCTTCCAGTCATTGGAGGGCAACTGTTGGCTTGCTTATTGGCATCGTGAAAACGCGGCATTGAGATCATGAATGTGTGAATAGATTGAACGCACATGTCTATGTTGATTGTGTATAATTTATTATATTGACATAACGTTGATGAAGTACGATTTGAATTTCTAAAGAAATAAATAAAAATACAAGGTGGTTGACGCCGTACAACGTACTATGAGACTGACCTAAGGCTACTTCGTTAACTTGCAAAAGCAGTACTTGTTTGGTGACAATGACTTCAATATAGTTTTTTTAAAGAGTTTTTTCTATCTGTATAATTTTATTACGGTTAAGTTATCAGTGAAAATACTTTACCAGTCATGTTAGTTGTATCCAAATTGATTATTTAAAAATAAAAATAAAAAAACATAAAACTTTAACAATTTTAGTATTAAAATTTTCTACATGTCACTTTAGATTTGCCAATGAAAGATGAAAGACAATTATTTCTACAAGTCTTCAAGTTCCTGAACTAATTACTCTCGAGATAAACTTTCACATCTCTTCTACCGGTAAAATCTCTCACATTCGTTAACCAGATGAAGAATATTATATAATTGACCTTATGGATCAGTTACTTCATGGTAGATTGTTTGTCAAGTAAATAAAATACTGGGAGTGGCAGCCTATTTTATCACCAGAAATAAATTTATTGTCAAAGAAAGCTGTACAAGCTGCGCATGACCTTAATCTTAATGACGAACGAGATTAATAATATTTGGATAAACCCTATTACTATTCTTGATATAAAAATGCATGAAAAACGCATATAATTATTCTCCCCAGTGATTTCTTTGTTCATATGTAAATTGGATGAAAATATATCTTCGCAATTTGACGTGCTTTTTAGCATCATTACTTCAAAGTTTATAAAATTATTGTCTCTTAAATAGTTTAATGTGCATTGATAAATGCTATTAAAGTTCAGAAATAGAATTGCATTTATCAATGCACATTATATATTTGTGCGAAATATTTCGAACCTGTTTCATGAATGGTATTTTTGTTCTTTGGCTTGCGGGTAATTGTATATGTTGTTCGCTAACTTTGATGTTAATGTTGCTCATATTTATTGTGGACATCGCTGGTTAAGGGCTCTAGTTAATATAGTCATTTATAAAAATGAGTGTTGGTGGCACAGATCTTTTTTCTATAAATACGTTCATTTATTAAACATTGTAAATTACTGGAAGAAATAATGAGTTAAAATGGATGTAATTGACCACCACAACAAATCAAATCCAGCGTAATAAATGACGTGTTTCATGTAGATTTCTTTATAATTTTGCACAAATTTAAATGAAAACATAAATTTTATACAAATGTGCCTGTCATATTTTTAATAAATTAATTACTTTGCATTTATACGATTTCTGAAATAATTTACTTTTTTTAATGAATGAGCCTGGAGCGAATATTAATAAAATAAATAAGACTTGGATGAATGGAACAATTTTTTGGTGATTGACATACTTTCGAGGGTTTTTTTCTTTTGACCTAGAAATTTCACTTGAAATACATTGTCAGCAACTAACTGATTACGTAATAATTTGGAAGATGGTGTCACATATTCCGTATCATGGTGGGTTACTTCAGTTTTAGATACGGTACGTTTGAAGTAGGATACAATTTTCGCTGCAGGGACGTATCGTAAATCTTTCTATGTGAGGACGAGTGTGGGGAAAGTTAAGAAAATTCTCAAAGCTCTATTACCAACTTTGATACAATGACGTTTAATGTTCTATTTAATTGTGTTTATTGTAAATGTAAAAAAAAACAATATTACATGAACACAAATATCATTAAGCTTGGCATTCTGAATTACTATTTCTTGTTAAATCTGTCTCATTTCTAAAGTTCAGGAAATATAGTATTTTTTAATTTATGGAATGAAAACACTGTTATTAATCATCCTTCGAATTGTTTTATTTCATGTTAATTTGAATCATTAGTTTTTTATTTCTTTCTCCTTTAATGTAACTTTACTGTCGGAAGTAAAATTTTAGATACAACTTGATTGATACGATGCATAATTCCTCCTGCATCATATTCATTTCTACATATCCGTATTAGACGTGTTATAAAAAGAGGCTAGTCTGTGAGACCAGTGTTAACAAATTGCATTGTCATTTAATAATTAAACAGATAGTAAGTTCATTTTTGTCTTGAAATCTCAGTGTAAACAAAACCAAAAAGATGTGTATTCCAGAAAGACTTGTGGTGACTCTCCGCGCAGAGCGTGTATCTAAAGAGTCGTGCAGCTACCTTCTACGCCTTACCTTCCACAGCAGCGACAGGGGCGTCCAAGACGATGCTCCACGGAACTTACCCCCAGCCACTTCATAGTGGAAAATATCGGTGTGAATTAGATACTCGTATAACGGTGCATTATTGTAGATTTGACGCATTCAATTGCGCCTTACACAGATTTTATGTTCAATGAAAAACTAATTCTGGATTGATTGCTTCGTAATATTAATACCAACAGGTTTGTAATCCTTATTTTATAATACGAAAAATAAATGCATCTTGGCAAATATTTGTATTAATCTTTACATTACGTTTTGCAGGTTTTTATGACAACTCAGTGGTAAACAATATCTTTATCAAAAATTCATTAGTTTACGAATCACTAACTCATTTACTTCAATACTATAAAAAATAAATTTTATGATACAGCTTCAAAAGGCTATAAAGAGCTCGCTGAAGGGCGTGTGTTACTGATTGCTGATGAGGATCACTCGGCTTTGAGACTTTTCGCGAAGGTTGGAAGAATACTCCATTGAATGGAACCGATTCAATTATATGAGGAGGAGAATGGTTCGTGGTTAGTCATGTGGCATGTCTTGATTTACGGCAGCGAGATAACAGAAGGCGATACATTTCTGTGAATTGCGTGGAATCACAGCTTTCTGCTATTTCAATGGTCGTTTAGTAGTTAGAACCAGTACCATAGGAGTTATTTGCAGTACATCAAAATTAAGAATCACCAATGGAGGTTCATTTATTTATACGTTTTTTCTACAATTTAGCGTGTAAAATATCTTATCAGAAGATCGTATTTACAATTTTATAGATTATTCCCTCGAGGTGTAAAAACAACTCAAAATTTGTTTAACTAATTTCTAAGGAAATGCAATAAAGTACAACGTTCATTTGTGAAAACAGAGACACGATTGTTTGGATCGTTGTCATACGTGAGTTCAATAATGAAGAAAGAAGATCTTGTAATACACAAGAAAGTACGATTAGTTCTGTCACGATATTAGTTAAATAATTATGTCCTGAAGAGATAAGAAACTCTTCTGAAATGAGAGAGTCACAAGTAGAAATCAAACGAGGACTCGTTGAACTGTGACGTAATGAATCACGAATCTCCCATAGTAGAAAGATTCCAGCAACTATCATTCGTTGGAAAGTGATGTATAAAGATCCTCTCTTCTACAGATGTTTCTCAGAAAGAAGAAGAAGAAATGATTCGGTTTCCAATGGAGCAAAAGAACCCGGTGACCGCGCTATCGAAAAAACGCACGACTTTGTAAGTTGGCGACATTGGTTCTTTAGGTGACGACAGAAGAAACAAGGGCAGTGCGTTGCCTGGAGGCTGTTCGTTGTCTCTTGTGGCGCTCAGCTGTGAAGCAATCGCTGTCCTTTGCTAGAAAGGGCAAAAAACGAACTTGCAAGAGAGTGAAACTTCACGCACGATTTGCTTTCGGCCATTTATGAGAGTTGGGTGACTCATGAGATAACCTTATCGGAGAGACAAGAAATTAATGGAACCAATTCGGGCTGACTCAACTTGTATTGCAGAGGAGAAAGAAAAGGATATAGTGATTTAAAGAGAACCCAGGAATATTAAATATGGGGAGAAAGCTGTACGTGTCTTAACTCCACCATGATATAAGATAAGGGCTCTAATCACCTAGACGTTGGCAAACCCTAAAACCCCAATAAAGAAATGATATAAGATGATGCTGGATCGATGACAATAAATTCATAACCTGTTTTCAAATAAAGCAAATCTTCGATGATGTAACACTTGAATTAATGTGATCAACTGACATTTTAAGTATTTAATTTTAAAAGAAGAAAGCTATTCATGCATTGGAGTCTTAATCCAAAATGGAAATATTTTCTGAGTAGGATTCAAGTAAGAAATTAGTTATGTATATTGGCGAAGTAGATTTCACAAGCAGTACTCACCTCTTCACACATAGATAGCATTCGCCGGGTGCTCTCGAGGGACTGAAACAAAATATACATAATAATTACAAATCTTATCTTGTGGTTTATCTTCAAACTATGTTAGTACGAATTTTATAGGCATTTTGTCATGATAGAATTGTTTGAAGTTNATGTGTATAAGAGACAGCCATTCAATAATCTATTTTATAATTTTTATAATTTATCTTAATTTATAATTTAATTCGTTAAATTTCATTATTTACATGTTTTATGTGGATATTATCGTGGAATGTAAAAGTCACTCAACAAATCTATTATTATATACATCCCTATTGCGGATAGCATGGAACTCGCACTTATGCACATATTATGATCTTTTTCTTACGCGTGATGACTACAGAACTGAAAGTTGGTTACAAATTCAAGTGAAAATTCCTTCGAAATTGCTGGAAACATAACGCAAATTACATAGCGTGTAGTGAGGATTCGTGTATAGCCGTAATCTACACTGCCCCACAAAATTGGCGGCGCATAACTTCGTTCTATAACTTTTATGTTTTAGAATGTATCGGAGGGAAATTTGGACTGACGAAGCTCCTATATTTCATCAGGACACTCCCTTATTGGGGGCTGTCTGTGCCACCCTTATGGCCACCTTATACCCTTAAAGTGAAGAGAAATGCAATTTTGGAACGTATCGAGCAAAAATATAACACTTCAAAATCTTGGGGAAAGCTAATCTCACGTATACATACTCAGTAATATGCATATTCCAGTAGCTGAGATTAAAAAATCACCCACATCTCATGACTCACCTGCACCCCGTTCCTCTGAAAACGTATTTCGGATGTTCCAAAACTATTCAGNAGGAATATGGTTTACGTGTTTCTTATTGAAAGGAACCCTGTGCGAACCAACCCCTTCAACATTTCGCTCCTTTTGGAAAATTGGCGTTTTCTCCGACTTAAATCGATTGATTCGTGATGAAAAGAATTGCATGTAGCATTCATTAGGCATAAGCAGTACATTTGTATGAAAAATTTAAGTTCTATCATCTAACCACCCCCAATGAGGGGGTGTCCACCCACATCTCACTTATCAATTTTCATAGTGGTCGCAAAAAACGTGAATAAGATAGGGAATTACTTGGTGTATTAGCATACAAAAGTTCAAGGTAATCGCTCCACTATTTTTCCGTTTTTTTAAATAAAAAATGGGGAAAAGTGCCATCTTGCACCCATAAGTTCAAATCTGTTGAACGGGTAGTGGAAGCAATGGGACTTTGAACCTGTAGGAAGCACAGAAGCTTTCTGTGATCGACGTATGACGTACAAGTTGCTCTGAATATTAGTGCGAGTTATACTCTCACCGACCAACGAAGCGTCATTTTTTCGAATTGGTTTCCTCGCGTTCCGAATAAGGAATGTCATGTTTTCTTATACTGATTATGACGATACCCTCTACACTTACAATTGCGAAAAGGTTGCATATTGGAAGGCGTAGTACAACTCAAGCGATAATTCGAAAAAATGACCCTTCGTTGGTCGGTGGGAGTAAAACTCTCACTAATATTCAGAGAAACCTGTACGTCATACGTCGATAACAGGAAGGTTTTGTGCTTTCTACAGGTTCAAAGTCGCAATGCTACCACAAGGAAACAGATTTGAACTGGGATTTTTGTATGAACTCAAGCCCATAACTCACGATTCGAACAAGGGATATGCGTAATTCTTTTTTTGTTTTGTTCGTTATGGTCCTGGAAAAGTTTTCAGAAAAGAAAATCGAGACAATTGCAAAAGAGAGTCGGAAAATTCGGGCAAACTACAAAAAGCATAATTTTTGTATTCACTCTAGATTCATAACACGACCGGATCGACAAATTTGATTGATTCTTTTTTATTTTCGCAAACAAATGTATTTAAATTTTGACAGGACAACGTCTGTCGAGTCAACTAGTATCCAATAGATATGATGGGAACGTTGTGTAACTTTTGAATGTTAATGCAGCTAGTGATAAAAACACTCCCCTATCAAGTTTGTGGCTTAGGCTCCCCACTTTTGCGTGAGTCGTAGTATTGGGTACCTTGGGCACATGTAGCAGCATCATTGTGTAAGAAGTTTGAGCGCTCTGCTGTCTCACTTAAAGATCCACCATAATTGCCATAATAATTCTTTTGCAATTGGTGATTCAAAGTGTTAGCAAAATGGAATGGATAAGGTAATCTGAATTTTTTTTCTTTTGATGAAACGCGACACTAAAATATAATAGAATAGCTATGTGTTTTAAAAATATGACCTTATCAAGTCCTTAGATCACTCATAAGTAAGGTGGGTGGGACATTTGATGATTTACCGTGACGAATATTAAATCAATTAGGATTAGGTCAAATTTCCTCGCATTAAAATGAAACTTGTCAATTTCAGTAAAAGAACCCCAACGTGCATTAAAATTTTGTTTCTGAACAAGAATGGCTGACTAAAAATATTTGAAGATTTAAGTCTAAGTTTATGAAATTCTATTCCAATTTTGCTTCTCCCTATAGTTAGTTTTACTTAAATTTAAATTCATTTATTCCTATAAGAACCTTTTTTGTATTTGGTTTATTGATATTAATGNGACTAAAAATATTTGAAGATTTAAGTCTAAGTTTATGAAATTCTATTCCAATTTTGCTTCTCCCTATAGTTAGTTTTACTTAAATTTAAATTCATTTATTCCTATAAGAACCTTTTTTGTATTTGGTTTATTGATATTAATGTATTGAAAACAGGTACTAAAAATATTCTTCCCTTCGGCTTATACATTTTCTGTTAATTTTAGACATGTATTCGAAATATTAGTCGTTAAGTTTTTTTTAATGAGACACAGACTTAGTAAAGCTATTAAAATGTCACTAATCCCCTATTATAAATATTTTACTCAAAGAGGTCCAATAGTTTTAAGAAACACCTCTGGAATTTGTGATGAGATTTATTAAACTGTCTATGAGGAAGTCATATCATATAACGGTTACTCTGAGCGTTTAAAATTATTCGACAGAATACATGAGAGTCACAAGTCGTATTTTCTCTCATTATCCTTTATACCTTGTTTAATTCTCAACCATTCATCTCTTGTCTTTTATGTGCTTTTTGTGTCTTCATGAATTAGTGACAGAATTGTAAGTGCGCTTCAGATGCTGTTGGGATTACATTCCAGCTATCCAATTAAGTCTCTCCAAAACCGTGCAATTATCACCCGTTTTTTTGCTCAGTCGTGTAATCTGTTAACATAACCTCTTTATGATGTCATAGCTACTTTCTTCTTTTGTTTTGGAATCTAATCTCGTTAAAAGTGTGGAAGATAACAAAATGTTTTGTGATAAATCCTACTTTTACATTTAGCGGAATATTATGTATTATTATCTGCCAAGGGTTTCGCTTATCTTGAAAGCGCCTTCTGAACAAATGTGTTTACTACGAGTGAAGTTTGTTTGAAGGGCTTCGAATAAAAAATGAATAAAACCCGAGCAAAGTATTTTAATTGTTTTGAAAAAAAGTAAAAGCTATTGGAACTACATACAGCTGTTAATCTTTGTAAAGCAATTGAATGCTCTCTGGGATAACCAATTGATACAATTAATTAAATCACTGGTTATCGGTAGAAAAAAGTGAAATAATTGTATTCCATGTTTTTGGGATGAAAATTTTGCAATTATAATATTTTGCGAGATAAATATTTAACAAAATATATTGACAGTAAAAATGTGATAACGAGCTTCTCGTTTATCCTTAGACCATTTCATTGAGGACTTTCTGTTTAAATCTGAATGGAAAATGTGCACATTTCATCTTGTGTGCTGAGACGGAAACCAAATCGAGATAAAGACAGAGAAATCGAGATATCTTACCCTGAAAGCTACGTCTCGACCTTTCTGCTACACAGTCTTCATTAGAGATCCATTGAGTCAAACTAAGCTCATTAAGAGCTCTCACGACAGGTTACTTACCTCGTCCGTGGCTTGTCCAGCTTTGAACTGCAGCTCCTGCAGTTCGGTGCGCTGGGGGCCCGCCGCCGCCGCTGCCCCCGCCGCCGGCTCCGGGGCCTCCGTTTTGCTCGGCATGTTGCTGGATCACTGGCTCACCAGTTCACGATTCACTGGATCTGGTGGCTCTCTCTAGGAACACAGGAAACACAAGGAATTTCAGCATTCGTTGCGTGATCAGGAGCTTCTTTCTGGGGATAAAACTCACTAAACGATTCTTCCACATACTCTTTTAATCCGATTCGTGTTAATCCGACAGTTGACAGTCCGACACGTTCGCTGTTCCGACAAAATGCTTCCTAGGCCACGTTTTAGTAAATTAAGCCTAATGTTGGTATTTTTTATGGAAATAAGATTTTTACGAGCAGAGTTTCTCTTTGTGAAAACAAAGTCTTACAAGTTTTGAGACTAATGAGAAATTTGATTCATAATATCATACCCTATTGAAGCCATATTCCATTTGTATTTATCAGTAAGAATTCAAAATTTGTGTTTATTCCCATCACAGTTATTGGTTTGTTTGTAGGATTGGTAATCCGACATCATTGCAGTCCCACTCATGTATTATCGCTCGTATTCTGTAATGTTAATTCGGTGTCTGTAGCTTATATTTGTTTTAGTAATTTCTGTAACGGAGCGTGTTTTAGTGTAACTCCTTCTCCAAACCCTCCCCTGGTTAGTGATTTCCCCCCCCCCCTCGTTTAGTAGATATCAAGGAGCAGAATTTCAACATTTAAATTGAGAAAGGGGCATAGTTTTAAAGCAGGTATAATATTTCACCGAACACGCTTACTTGTATAACAATTATTTACCAACATTTATATTATACACATTACATGGATGTCTTCTGTAATGTATGTTGCTTAGCCGAGAACGCTGGGCTAGAATCGCAGCATCTACCGTAAGTTTTTAAAAGTTGCTAATAACGCTTGCAAGATATCGAGTCCTGTGCGTTATACACAGAAATAACTTGAATGCTATTGAATTCTTTTTCTAAAATAAGTTGGTATTGTTTTGTGCCATAATTTGTAAATGTATCGAATATTTAAAAAAATTCAATTCAGCATTGAAGTTTATCCTTGATTTTATAACAGTTACAAAAAGTTGAATTAAGTTATGTTTTTTCGCCAACCATATGTTAATTGATAGAGTCGACTTTCGACCGCATAGCGGTAATCTTCAGTTCCAAAATGAAAGTTAATACATACAAGTAGATATAAAATACAAAGAAATAAACAGAAAATAAGCACAAATAACATTAAAGGGACACATTACACATATGGTTGGCGAGACAACGTAGCTTAATTTAATTTTTAATTACGCCAACAATCAATCACCTTTTCCATCTGTGTATTTACTAAAGTGTTTGGAATTCAAATTTGACATTACTCGTGTCAAATATTGAGGGGACAAAATTTATTGCATTCCTCCCTACTAAGAGCGACCTCACTTATTCCGTGACTTCTCTTCCATAGATTACGTTAACTGACAAAACGGGAAGTCTTAAAGGCGTTGAACGGTTTCTCAACTTGGGCGTCGTGAAACTCTGCAGACCTCATAGACTATTTTAGTGCGTTTGAGTAATACCAGTGAACTTCTATGAATTAAAGAAAGAGACCGTCAAGCTTGAATAATTTCCGAATGATTTATAGCTTGAAAATAATAAATACTTATGAAATGAGTTTTTTATCGTTAGGAGTATGTTGAAACGTTAAATCCGCCTCTGCCTTAGGGCCCTTGATCGGAATTGATGGGATGACCCCTTGCTTGCTTCCGGAGTAAATTAGTTTATTGTCCTCCGCGTGGTCATACACAGTTTATTACTGTCTTTTTTGAAAAAGTTTATATAACTTACAATGATAAGTTTATAAGCTTATGAATAACAGGAAAAGCGATGTTTCCTTTCAAGATGATGATGAACATTTCATTTAAATTTTTTTAGAACGTACGACGTTTTAAAACAGTTACGAGAAAACACAAAAAATGTAATAAAATCCGTAATTGCAAAAAAATTTACCATCAAGCCTATGAATAACAAGACGAAGCCAAACCATCGCAACCTTATTACGAGAAAGTATGTCGCGCATGAAATATTCCAAACGAAAAAAAAAAAATGTCTTGCAGCGAATTTTTAAAGAAAAACAAAAAGTAAACCCTTGAAATCCAATAGTTTTATTTTTACGAACAGTTGCGAGCTTGTGACTTTTGAAGTTTATTTTTGTAACAGTCTGACGTCACAGTCGGAATTGTATGTTCCATATGTATATTTAACTGTCCGATAATGAAATAAAACAAGACGCTCAATATTTGCTTGTTAGCTTTCTAAAAATAAGTCAAATTATTACATTCAGCAACAATTCTTTTTGTCATTCTCAGGAGACGAGAAAAACGAAAAATAATTTTTTTTCTCAAACACACACCTAAAACTCGATTCTTCCTAGAGACAAGGGAAAAATAATTTAACAGAAATACTTGTAAAAACATGCTGGAAACGAGCGTGAGGCATAGTTGGATTAATTTTCTGTTTAAACTTCAATGAATTGCAATAAATGTATTAATTATAATATATTTAATAATAATAAATCAGTTAAATTGAGTATTTGCGAGGTTTAAGTTATCATTTCGTGCTGCTAAACATTTTCGAAGAACAGGTTTGTTAATTCATTAATTGGATCAGGAACTGCGTACACTGTTCTCGCGATTCCTCGTATTGACAACGCAATTATTCCCTTAATATTAATTACGAGGGTGCGTTTTATTTCGTTGCAGTATAAATAACAAATATATTTATTTACATTTAAAATTAAAAAATTAATGATGCCGTGCACAATTTATGAGCGTACACCACATATAATGGCCACCATCAGTGTTATACGAACACAAGATTTACGCCAGTGTTTGATGTTTTTTACAAAAAGTATAATAAATAACGTACCTGTTATAAAATCTCTTATTTGCGTATGACCAAGTAAAGAACAAAGAAAATTACTCCCCGAAAGTAAACAAGGGGCACTATCCAATCAATTCAGATCGAGGATCCTAAAGCAGTGACATATTCTACATTTCACAACTCCAAGGCAAAATTATGGCATTCTCTTAAAATAAGAACAAAATAGTTGTAATATCTATAGAATATCAACAAATTATTTTCCAAAGATGAAAACTGTCTTTAAATCGTAAAATTTGGACGAATAGTTTAGATTTTACAAGCAGCCGCCGTTGTGTGTTGCCTGCATTCGACTGTTGCGCTATCCGGTGTGAGGTTTTTTACGTGAAGCAAACATTTTTGACTTCCCATTTTCTATTATTCTAAAGTAGAAAGAAAAGTGCAACATAACAAAAGCTCCCGGCGACGCCGGGGAGGGTTGCTAGTGTCATATAATTATTTAAAATATTAATGGCAATTAAATCTGTTTTGTATCTGTGTACGTGTTTGGCAAACACGGGGCCCCGAGCTGAGTCTGGCATTACTTCCACTTACTTGTGCAAGGCTCCTTCCTTTCTCTTTCCTTACCTTCCCTGGTCACCTCTTGTTCTTTTCGATCCCGACGCTATTAATTAGGTTGCGAGGGTTGGGGTATCTTTCATTTTCCTCTTTCTTTCTTTCCTTTTTCTTTTTTCCTTCTTTTCTTTCTTTAATTTTTTTTGGATATGTAATGTTTTGAGATATGTTTTGATATATTGTAATTCATGGGGGATTTAGCGGGTATGGTTGATTCATTCGGCGAGTCCCACACGCTCTCCCAAGTGCGTAACTGCATTTTCCCTACCTGTACAACTTTTTAGGGCTCTAATGATCTCGATGTCGACGAGCCGTAAGACCCCACAAAAAGAATGTTGCTAGTGTCATATAATTATTTAAAATGTTAATAGGAATTAAATCTGTTTTGTATTACTACATGTTTGAAAAAATTTAAGTCTGCCCCTCATTGACACTGTGTGAGGTGAAGTTCACCTCTTCGTGTTTGGATCGACGCCAAATGGAATTCTGTCACGTTCTCGACGTCCAGGTTTTTTCTCTTTTCTTTCTTTCTTTCTTTTCTTTCTTTCTTTCTTTCTTTCTTTCTTTCTTTCTTTCTTTCTTTCTTTCGTTCTTTACACTCTAACTGAAGGTCACCTATGGCTCCTACTGTTCGTTCCATGGGAAATGAGAGGCATGTTAAAAACCAGTAATGTTCCCTCCTTGTGTCTCCCGTCGAAAACTTTCTAAATTCAAGTTTAATTAAAGTAGGTTCCGTTGCGTCTCGCTCGATATTTTGGTTTATCTGCAAAGGAACAAGGGATTCTGGAAAACCTTTCCAGTAGAAGAACGTAATCTTGAACGAAGATGAACCTTTAATGCCGTTTATAGAGAGTACCCTCGTGTCATTTTAGTGACCAAAAATGACGAATCAAGAGTGCATTATGAAAGGCTACGTAGGGTTCACATTTGTTTTAACACTACAACTCATCGAATATCATACATAGATACAATTTATTCCAATATCTTCATGGAGAAAATTAGACCCCATATATTGTTACCTACATTGATTCTAGGATCCTTTTTAATTAATTTTGTTAGGGAATATTATGTGTCTTTGGTAGGATTAGATAGCGCAAGAGCATAATTTGTTGATAAGGTAAAAAAATTTGCGTTCAGTTGTAGGAGAATAGTTATTGCGAAACGCGAGAAATGAATCCACTTAAGAGTAGCTAGAAATTCTGGCTTGTATTCGGGGTTTAGATAGTTACTAGCTGAGTAATTTCAACTCGTTTGTGGGAATTTTCTGTATTTGTAAAACTATTTTTTAAAATTTGCCATCATTGTACTTCATATACTTCCAAAAACATTGGTTTGATACACATAGTGTAATCCTTAACCACATAGAAATCTCTTAAATTGCAGTGAACCTCACCGCCAGGTAACAGATTGATTATGTTACGTTGAATGAAAATGGGAGACGGGTCTTTGGATCTCGCAATTTGAATGTTAATGGTAGACTGGGCCGGAAGGCGAACGGGATGGTGCAGTTGGTAAGCGCATGAGCGCGTTAAGCTAAAGGTCCCGAGTTCGAATCTCGGTCCCGTCTCCCGTTTTCATTCAACATAACATAATTAATCCTTAACCCTTTATATTTACCGATACAAATTCTACTTCATGTTAAAACGTTCTGTAGTTTTGTTTCTTGTTATAATTAGTTATTATTTTATCACTTGACGACGACTTAAAACGAAATCGAAACGTTGTGAGCTCTTTTCACAAAATATATATTATTCGTCCATGAAAGGTCATAAGACATTCATTATTTATTTAATTAGTTTACAGATGTAATAGAGATGTAGAGGGGTAAATGTATGTTTTCTGAAACGAAAATTAATAAGTAACTAAACTATAATAACTGATGATATAAAACCAATAGTCTATTTTTTGGGAAGTTACACGGACTGCATACCTATGTTCTTACGTGTAACTTAGATATATAATGCAACCCATCCTAATCATTCGGCAATGATAAATATTAATCTTGATTTTTTCGAACTTTAATCAATAGGAACAATTATAATTTTTATATTATTTGTGGACAATAACTAAATATGAAATTTGAAAAAAGAAATCGGCGAGTGGTGTTTACAAAACCACCTGGAGATGAATTTCAAAGCTCTGGGCATTTCCGTGTCTACGCTACACAGCAGACAAATCAACTCTCTATTTTGTATTCTCATGGGTGTATAGATGGTGATTTTTCAGAATAAGGTGCTATTTCCCGAACGCTCTGAAAGTTTATATAGTAACACTCCCTAGGTAGCAAGAGCGTTGAAACACATAAATACATAAGCACACACAAGTTAATGTTTTCAATACAATTCGTGAAATCCTCAACATGTTAAGCATGAATAAACCGAGGAACGAAAGCACTTTCGCGTGCAAATTGTGTAATTCCTCCTTTCCCACAGCTGCTTAAAGCTGACTCCGGAGAGATGCATCAGCGTAAAACGCACATATTAAAGCTCTCAAAGACCAACTTCGAAAACGTTACAGATAGAATGTTGACTAATGTTCCATTTTCATTTTAATTTTAGGTTTTTTCAATATGTTCAATTTCAGTTTCGTTTTTTGAAATATCATCTTTGATTTCTAACCAAAACCTTGGCACGACACTGATCACAACCAATTTTGTTTCAATATAATTCCTTAAACTTTGCCGAATATTACGGGAAAATATCTGGTACAAAATTTGGGTGATGCTTTTTCATTTTCCCGAGATGATTTTTCATTTTCATTCCACAGTAGATAGAAGGTGCCAATTTCAGGCACCCTTAACAAGGTTTTTCGTCATTTATGAAAGTCATAATGAGAATAACATATTCAGTAAGCTTGCTTTATAAGATACCAAAAAGACATATCTTGAGTCAGAAAGAAATTATTTGTGTATATTTTGAATTGTAACTTTGAAGTGATTTAAGTGCTTGATTAAATATTAAGCGAGTCGACCTCGTAGTTAAAATAAGGACATATCTTTGGTTACATATCGTGTATTTTTGAAAGTTTTTTAATTATTTTCGTTTGTCGTTTTTATAGTTACGAAGAGAGACGGGAAATGTGCAAGATTTAATAAAATCACACACACACACACACACACAC
>NNCF01135953.1:138929-151468 GCA_002313205.1 Laupala kohalensis | reverse complement strand
TATATATGAAGCGATCATTGACAATAAGATAATACGTATTCCACAATGTGTCTTAAAAAGTTAAATGTTCACATGTTAGCACAACGTATTAAAATTCGAAACTAAACCACTTTCCAGTTTTTATTTATCAGCTAAACAAATCTTCATGTTCAGAGAATGGGCCAAGGCAGGTTTTTCTTTATTATTAATTTTATCATTTTAAAAGCTACCTACGAGAAAATTGCAACATTCACCGAAGAGAGTCAAAGCGAAGAATATAAAATATTTGAGTAATCTATTTCTTTCTGAATGCCCTAATTCATTTTAAATGAAAGCTGAAACTTGTGCGATTAATTTCCAGTCCGATGTTAATTAAATTTTGTTGTAATTTATCAGGAAGTATGTTGTACAATAGTGAGTTACGTAGAGAAATTTATATTTTGTTAATAAAATATTGATCTTCAAAATAATAATAATTATTTCTTGTTGGAATGATCTCGCAAGAGATGTAGAAATTAACCTTATTTTATATTTACTTATTTTATGGTATTCAGAATTAGAAAATGCATGAAAGTGTTTTTTGAGTCTAAGTTGTTTCTGAGAGTGGTTGATGATTGTTTGAGGTCTTCTGATTGATGACTGTTTGGGGTAGAAGAATATCATTAAGCCATAGAATAACATGAAGCAAAGGATCAGAGTATGTTCGTTACGATTATCTCGTCACGATCTTAAATAATTAGGAAGATAATGCTATTTTCGAAGCTTGTGATGAATGTAATCGCACATCAGTACACCGAGTCCACGGTGAAAGCAANTTTCGAAGCTTGTGATGAATGTAATCGCACATCAGTACACCGAGTCCACGGTGAAAGCAAACGCTTCGCGTATAATTGACCCTCCCTCCCTCGTCACGTGACATCGGAGAGCAGAGTTGAGTTTGCACCCTCTCGAGATGTCTATTCACTTAGCTGCATCCATCACTTACGATTTCTGGTTCCTCACACTTCCGGAATTAAATTGATCAATTTTCGGTAAATTCGTCTCTAGTGTCTCATCACCTTGAGACTTGAATAGATTTTTCGTCGAAACTTAACAATACAAAGCAGCCTATGTTCGAAATGGAATGACATCGCAGAATATAACATGAGTTATGATAATGAAGCATGTAATATACAGAGTTATGTTGTTTATTATGTTCAGAAATCAGTTCAGATAGAGCGATAGTTTATTTTGACTTAATGACTCTGATCTCTAGATCTCAGAGATTTTTATAGTTTCTACTATGATTTGACCGTTTCTTACAGGAATTGGTTTTGGTAGAAGAATGTTATTTTAGTTAACATAAAGCTGGAAATATTATTTGTACATTTTGGATGAACGATCGATTCATCTTCGTAACATTGTGACACAAAAGGTTACGAGTCACTGATGATGAAGTCTTTCTTCTATTTGCTCGTTGGAAACGAACACGCATATTTGCTTATCATATCTCTAGAAACGATCCCAGTCGTCTCCGTACTACTGAATAATTATGATTTATTTCAGTACTCACGATTTTCAGCCTACTTCGTCTACAAGTTAATTCATATTACATTCCACTACCGTCTTTCAACGCGTATCTCGACTTCATAAATTCATGTTGAAAGCTCTTTAGTCCAAATCATCATTTCGCAAGCCGTAAAGTGAACCGTCTGCTTTATAACCTCGAAGATTGTGAAACGTGAATCAAAGAGGCTCCAAATGCGAGTAATACCGTCCTTCGTCTTGCTTTTCTCCATATTTATTTCATTACGCGCGTGTTCGCTCTGTTTCACGGAACCGCTTCCAGCGACGAGTGTCGATCGGGCTACATATCGATCCGGGCGCTCGACNTGGGGTCAAATCCCAAAAACCTGGCCAAAAGTCAAAAAGTGTATGAATCGATCTGAAAATCTCTACTCGGGGGTTTTTTTGGGTCGGCGATTACAAATCCATTATCAGATTTACAAAATGTCCGAGATGGCGGAGAGATACCGCGCATGCGTGCATGGAAAATCAACAGAAAATGAAGCAACTGCTCTGAAATTTTGTACTCTAGGGTTTTCGGGGTAGCTGATTACAAATAGCCATTCTTCATTATCTAGCAAAATTCTTTTTATCGGTTTTATGTGATTGGGTATGGAAATTGGTGATCCAAATTTCGAGGAAATGAGATTTTCATTATTTGGAAACACATCTTCATCCCACTTATTTTCTGGAAGGTCAAATGACTCTTTCCCCGTGAAAGAGATTTGGCCCGGAGTACTGTCATCTGCAACAAACTTCTGGAACTTCAGTTAATTAGATAAGGTTAAGTGAGTCCCTAAAGTCCCTAAAAAGAAATAACTCATAGCGAGGAAACAGAGCCAAGAATAAAAAAACGCATAAAGTTAACAACTGCGCTTGTTATCAAGGAGTAGTTCTAAAAACGTTTCAAAAAATTTTACCAGCTCAACTATTTGAAACGATTTAGCGATAATTCAAAGAGGAAGAAGCGCCTTTTCTCTCCAGCAAATCGTCATCGGCAAATAAATCACGAAATTGTGACATAATATTTGCCGTAGTCCTACTTCTCCCTGGCGAGATATGAATTTATTAACTAATAATGTTATTTAGTCAACTAGTTAACAAGAATGAGGGGTGCAAGGTTTTTTCTTGTGTATATATGTTCGGGATTCGAGTACAAACTTGTGACATAAATTTCTCCTCGTTTCCTCAACTTTAGAAACATTTTTGTTCATTTTGTATTGCATAGCAAAGCACACTTAATCGTGGTGACCTTCACAAAAAAATTCAAAAATCAAATTCGAGCAAGTTCGAGCAGCTGAAATTCAGTTCATTTGATAGCTAAAGCTCTTGTCTACAACCTCCAATAGGTCAGCGCATGGAACTCCGTGGAACGTTGTACTTTCCCCCCAAAGATGTTGGATTTTCATAATTCCCGAAGTTAAAAAACTAGAAGCAATCACTGCTATCTCGTAATTTAACGGTTTGATGAAAAACATTCAAATAAATTTCCTTATCTTCTACTCGCCTTCAGAAGCAGAGCTCATGTTGTTTCACTTGAATCGGTCGTATCATTGTGATTGTAAAGCAGTCGAAACTCAAGAACTAGTTTTCCTCTCATCAACACAATACACGCTACCGGAGCGAATAGGACTTCCTGACTGATTTTGTGGAGAGTATATAAGCAACAAGACTCTAAGACTAGTCGAAATACATAATAATAATAATAATAAATTTATTGTCAAAAAACAGTACAAACTGCGTATGACCACGTGGAGGGAAAAAAAACTAATTTACTCTCCGGAAGCAAGCAAGGGACCATCCCATCAATTCCGATCAAGGGCCCTAAGGCAGAGGCGGATTCAAAAAATTCAGCAAAAATTCCTAGATAAGATAAAAAGTTAGCTGCGAGTTATAATACTAATAGAATGTCAATATGTTTGTAATTTTAAGCAAAAAATTACATGTAAGTTATTATCGAACTATAGATTATTCTGAGTATAGTGCTTAAAAATTGAAATAACACTAAATTCACGATTTATTGTTACAATAGACCCGCCCCTAGACAAAGCCTAGAGAACCTGTATGATAAATCCGCCTCTACCCGAAGGAAAACCGGAGAAAAACCCGGGCCAGGATGGGGCTACAGAATTTATGTACACAAACGTGCCAATGTTGAGTACACATAAAACTAAATTAATATGAGCCATAAGACAACACAATCATGCAAGAAAATAGTTTTTGAAATTGTTATAAGTTGTTTAAAAAGTACTACAGCAATGGCGTGATAAAGCACAAGACGAATTTAACTTTTGTTAAAATCAATAAATTCTTTTACAGTGTAGAAGCACTGGTGCAGGAGGTAGTTTTTAACCGCGGATTTGAAGATATTCAATTTCATACTTTAGGGGTTCGTGTTGCGAACCCAACGGTAAAAAATCCGAAGCCATAAACTATTTTTGGGGGACTTTTGGTCAGAGTTTTGGGATCTGGCCCCACCGTGCGCCGGCGCGAAGCTCGGTTGTTTCCTCGCGACCGAAGAGTTCATCTTCATTTCATTTCGTCTCGCGGCTCAGTGGCTCAGGTGGTAGCGTTCTTGCTCATCACCGAGTCATACCAGGTTCAATTCCCGGTGGGACCAGAAAAAAATTGTAGCTTTTCGCATTAATTTCCCAGTTCGATATAGCTGTGAAAAGCATACCCTCCTTCTTGTACTTACCTCAATACTGCTTCTATATCAATAACTCTATTACTTGTCCTACTGACCCCTCCATGAGGGTCACGTTGGTAAACCCAGCTAACTGGCGAACCTACGAACAATAATCTACCATCCAATTCCTACCTCCTATCGCTCCATGTAGATAAGCTTCAATAGTACGGTACATTTCCCATTTGAAAATACAAATACAAGTACAATTCTCATATACGTAGTATATAGAAAGTTTTAAAATCGTGAAAAAATTCCAAAGAGAGATTTCGACGGAAATATCCGTTTTGGATATCCCTGATTCAGAAATAGTGGTTTTTGGCATAATGTCCGCCCGTCCGTCTGTCCGTCTGTGTGCAGCGTTTCTGAGTAAATGGATGAATATATTTAATTCGCATTTCGTATTTACGGTAGAATTTACTTGTTGTCGATGCACGTGCTCTGATATTTTTACTTTAAAAAAGGGTACTTAACATGAAGGTCAAAGTACTCTTTTGAATGTTTCTCAGAAACGGCTCCAACAATTTTACTTAAATTTTCTGTACGTAAAGTACAATTAGTATGCATTACATCCGCATGAGCGGTATTTCACTTGAAAGTTTGGTATAGACGCAGTAAAATAATTTTGTATCTGCTATACTTACACATTAGTTTACTGTTTCAAGAAACTTGAATAATATTTAGCTGTGTAAATGAACCAAACAGACGTAGAATACACTTTTCGTAAACTGAAATGAAAGATATAATGATAAAATGCGTAGGAGGACAGCGAACGCTATGAAGATACGAAAATATATCAATTTCTGTTTACAACGAAATTACATTTACATAACACTTTCACTATATTTTTTTTCACTCTACGCTGCAGATGGAGAAACGTATATGAGAAATTATGTGCAATGGTTTTGCACCACTAGTTGGTTGATGTATTGTAAAAAATTTTCACTGTCCCATTTAAAGTTAAGTATAATTAAGTAGATAATAACGAAATCATTGGCACGATCATATTCAATTTCTTCTCATTATTTAAATAAATAAAGGTTATCGGTATTCTGAGGCAGGGGAACATGGGTTATGACAGATGAACGTGGTCATCCTTGTCTCGCAGCGCGTGGGAAGAGAACGGGACGGAAGAAAAGCGGAGGACGGGACCGTTGGCTGTCCGCCAAGCAGACACTGCTGTCCGCGGCAGAGCGTGCTACTGTGCTCAACAGACCATCCCCGGCGCTCATCCCACGGGGCTGCTTAACCTTTGTGACCTCACTACTCTTTTGACGGGTCCAGAACGGTCGCTTGTAAAGGGAATAGTGTCTACGGAATTAGCTCAAAGCCTACGACAGGGTTCTGTTTGGGATAGGTGAATCCGAATTTTTCATGCTTCATGACTTTACAGGTTGAAGGAGTACGAATATTCCTTTTTTACAATACTGGCGTAGATTTCCTTCTGAAGAGGATAATTTTGCTATGATGATGTTGAACAGGTCTAATTCAATATGTGATCAAGAACAGTATTTTTTTTCGTTAGGATTGTTCATTATGTGGAATCTATTAAACAACAGCTAGCCTATGAAGAAAAAATTAAAACAATGGATGTGGTACTGCAAAATAAAAATTTTGTTTGTCGTACTGCCGCAAGAGATGTATCGTCTATTAATTTCTCGATCGAACACGACTGAACCATTTCATAGTGAGTAATGGCAATTTATCAAAGTAAAGAAATGATTTGCTCCTTTAATTACTTCACCTTTCTTTCGACTGGAACACCTTCAACGTTCTCTATTCGTTGGCAACATCATAACTCCGAAATATGAGGAAATAATATCTAAGAGAAAACGTTTTTTTTTCGAATTTAACTTAATATCGATTCGTGAAAGTAAAAAAAAAACACTTCCATAAACCATTTCATGTGTAAATTTATTAAGATATCGACGGTGTCCTAGATGAAATATCATCTCATTTTAATCTATATTCCATTTGTGGTTCACGAACGCAATGTAATTTTTATCAGCGAACGAGGTTAGGGCTTAGTTTGATGTCTCCTGCAGCTCAGCAACGTTAATGACATGACAGTAAAGTTCAAGAGGTGTGCAATCACCAAATCAATTATGGGCTCTGAAAGTAATCCATGTGTCGAGTTAGCATTTACGCTGCGGAGCAACTCAGTAGATTAATTCATAAAACAATTTATGGTTAGTTTTCAATTTTTGTTTATTCCAATATTTTTCATGAGGTTTTCCACATGGATAAGAAAATATACAAGGAGAAGAAATATAATTAATTTTGAGGAAAATTTGTATATCGTAGTGTTTTAAAGTATTGTTATTATTAACAAATTATTAACAATTATATATGTACTGTTAAACCTGTATAAATTCTTATAATTATTTTCAAGAACATCTGAAAGTCAAAGAGTGACTGCCAGATAATCAGTTTTATGAGAACTCCTGGCCACATTTCATGGCAAGAAACAAAGTTTAAACTTCGTATCAGAACTGTAAGACTAGAAAGCTTGGTAACTTAGCCAACTTAATATAGGGGTATTAGCAGTTTTAACAGAATTTTTTTAAAGAAAATGACATCGCAGTGGTTGTCATTCATGAGACCTATACGTAAGATACAGGACAACATCACACCTCAGGTGAATTGTCGGGAACCAGCTACTTGGGGCAACGCATGATGGAAGCTATGGTATAGCAACTTACGTCAAGAACAATATTGAGAATGACATCCTTCACTGTGCATCTGGCAACAGTTCGGAACATTGTTCATGAGGAAATTTAGCATGAGCAATAGGTCACGTTTACAAAAACCAAACTAACTCACCAACGTTTCAGATATATTCTATCCATCCTCAAGGCGTGTTACACATTTTTAAAAGCTCATTCACAGGCACACGTACTCATTAAAAACTCCAACCACTCCTGAACACCATGCACATCCTTCTCATTTAATGTATCTAATGCACATTTGATGCAGGAACGTTGGCGTGTATTTGTTTTTCTGTGATATTATTTAAGATGCGAGATGAGACGGGAGGGAAATACGAATAATGTTGGATGGACAGATATTAGGGTTAGAGGAGAATGGATGGATAAAAAAAGATAACGAAAATATTAATCGGATGTTGGCAATCACGATGTACAGCAGCAAAGGAAGGAAGATTATATAAATTCGTAACTAATGTTCACTTCGTAAAGAAAAATGAATGGTTTAAGCCGAGTAGGCCACTAACTCCCATATTGATTGGACATGGAAATTATAACTACTACATGTATAGAATTGCATAGCAGAGCACAGTAATTGTACTTATGGAAATGGGTTGGACGATGTCAATCATGTAGTTTATGAATTCAGGATAACGGAGGCATAGAGGGAATATGATTTGACGAAATAAAGACAGAAGGTTTCGCTAATTTATATAACTGGAGATTTAATTGGAAACAAAAGTAAATATACAGAATTTATGGATTATGAAACAGAATTTGTTACAGTACGGAATGCAGAAAAGGATAGAACGTGAGAAGATAATAAAAAAAGAGAATATGAAACAAATATACGTGGAAGGATTAAAGTAAGGCAGATATGGAAAGTAAAGAAAACCAAATACAAGACAAAAAATAAAGAAAGATGAAACTGAATAAAGCACGTTATTTTTAAGGAAAAAGAAACATCCTGGTAATGGCTTTGTGTTAAGGTTGAGGTGCATGTTGAATTGGTGTACTTGACTATAAATAAATAAATAAATAAATAATAACCTATTCCTCAAGTTTCCACTAACGTAGCTGATCTGACTCTTACCACGCACTTCCGAAAGTGGAGGATTTGCTCGAGTGCACTCGAAACAGAAGTGACAACATTCCTCGTCAATAATAGACTGGCGCTCAGCAAACTGGTTATCTACTTCGTAAACAGATGCATATACCAAAATATTTATTTATTTTATGTCTTTTAGCAAAAGGAGGTTCAGGCCATGAGGCCTGCTCTTCCATCTAGCCGTGGCTTGAGTGGAGGGATTTGGAAAGGGTTACCGGGGAACAAATGGTACCGAACCCACATTTATCTGGAGTAGGTGAGGGAAAACCCACCTTGTTCGACCGAGCAGGGTTTGAACCCATGCTCTACCGCTCAGCGAGATCTCAGTAGCTAAGACGACCCCTCTGTCGGTGTTTTCTAAGAGTGCGCTCTAGCGACCCTATGGACTTCCTGACTGAAACCAAATCAGCAAAAGATTTTATTTATTACTTAGACTTACAAAAATTGATTTTAATTGTATTCGATATTGGATATATTTCTTACTGTAGAAAGATAAGAAAGAGTCTTACGATGAGTAAATCCAGGGGCAAAAAAGATACCAAATATTCTTATTGACAATTTTTATTATTCAGTGTTTCTCGGTTACACCCATCTCAAAATTCCTCTAAATTTGTCTTTATATTTGTTGAGTTAAGTTGATCTAAAACGTTAACGCTAATATCATTTTTTTACCAATTGAGAGAAAGAATATAAAATAACTTTATGGAACTGACAAACCAAGCCATTACTAGTTTATGAATTACTATTTACGTACTCGCGACTCGCGGAAATTTCGGGGTTTTTGTGATTACCCATGTTCATTACTTATTAATCTTGATTTATATCTACTGGAAGTGTGTTCCTAACGACACTCTTTATCAATTTCGTGCTATTTCTTTGTCTTCTGTCCATACGATTCATTAGTAATTCTTCCATTACCATATTCAGACTTAGTAATTTGATTTGTTTTCTTTCCCTTCATAATGTTTTAGAGTTATAACTAACTTCTCAAAATCATCACAATGTCTGGAGAGTTTATAACTAACTTCTCAAAATCATCTACCTCACTCATTATTGACAGCTATTAAGAAAATAAAAATATTATAATACAATTAATTATTAAAAATATAGAGATCTTTTTTCCACCATGAGATGATCAACAATATTGGGCGGTGACTGTACATTTTGGGTAAGGAAGAACGTTTAGCGACGCGTTATATTCTGAAATGAAAAGAAACTTCAGAATTTGGAAGGAATATGTTTATTCTTCCCCTTGAAGTAAAGCCAAAAGAGATGTACGTGTGTGAAACCCCTACAGACGACGTAATTGAATGTTAATGGGACGAAAATACATATTTGGAACACTAGTTGTGTCAGGAAGAATGGGAAAACACTATATGTGAGTACAATTACCCTAGGATTTTTCCACGACAATAATAATTGGTTTTACTAGTTCTAGTGGTGAGCTCATCATCAACAATATCTAAAACGATATTGCTTCGTGGGCACAGAAACATGAAACATCTTATTAGAAAATTTGTTACGCGTTATGTATAGTGGCCCTGGTAGTTCAGGGTTCAATTCCCGACGGAGTCTGAACTAATTTGTAGTTTCCCACTTCACTGTCCCAGTTTATATAGCTTTGACAGCTGAAAAGTCAACCCTCCTACTGCTACTCGTAGTATTCATCCTTACTATTACTAACTATACCTAACGTCTCCACCTGGGTCGAGTTGTTGGTAAACCCAGCTAACCGGCCCACCTACTAACAATGTCTCCTGCCACACACCTCCTACTTCCTTTTGCCCCATGTAGATAAGCTTGAACAGTACGCTACATTTCCCATTCACTAATACTACAATGGACGAATGAATGTGTATTGGTAGATTAGTTTGAAGTTGTTTCAAAAGTTTCATATTTCCCGTTTCTATCGCGTTGTTTTGGTTATAGCACAATGTGTGCTTTGTGTCTGCGATAAGGAATACATATACAAAAAACTATGGATGATCGTGTCCCAAGACCGTGCGCAACATATTGGGTGACAAGGCGGGTGGTGCAGTGGACAGCGCACCTGCGGCCAGAGTAGGAGGTGTCGGGTTCGAGTCCCGGTCCGTCGCAATTACTTTCACCTGGTCGTTGACGATGCAAACACATTTCCTCGAGTAGGTACTCGGAAGTTGTGAGTTAAAGCTCCACTTTGGTTACTCGATAGAAAATAATTTATGTAAAGTCAAACATGAATAATTCTCTCCAATTAATTTATACTCGTTTTGAAGTTTGCTCTTCTTTGAATGAAGCCAAGACTATGGCGTGAATTGAGTTTTGAGTCACGAGTTTAACATTCTCTGCATCTTCATTATGCATTCGCTTTCAGTTCATTAATTCTGCTTCCTCCCGACCAGTGAAAAGCACACATTCTGACGGATGAAATACAGAACTTTAAAGTATCTCACAAGATTGAGAAGACAAAGCGATGATGTACGTTTATGTTTCTTAATGTATGTCAAACCGAGTATCATTCGAGATTTTAAAAAACTGTTAATGGAATGTGAACAGGAAACATAATTAAGGAATTTGAAGTAGATTCTTGCTGTTTAATCTCTAACATTTCACAACTATTCATATTTTCAATTAGTTACTGCATGTTACTTCAATAAAAGAAAGTTTTCTAATATAGTAGTTATATATTCCCTCAAAAATATTTTATTTCGGACATTATTTTAGCGTCAAGTGTCGATGACTGTTGGCAGATCTGCTTTAAGTATAATGGAACAAAAATCTTCTTTCAATTTTTTTCAACCTTCACCTGTTTTTCTGTAATTTTATTGTGAATTTATATGTACTTGAATTCATTTGTAAATTTTCAGTCATGAAAATCAAACTTTTTTATGTTTTCAGAATATTTTTTAAAATCCTAATAGTATTTAAGATATTTCTAGTTCATAAATTCGTTAATAATATTTAAGATAGAATTACTTTTTGGGTTTCCATATTACTTTAACAAATATCCCGCTACTCTTATGGATGTGCTCGATGATGAAGTTCATATTGGATTGTATCTGTCACAAAAGATTAAATACGTTTTACCCCTTTAATGTACATTCTAATTTTGTTCGTTATTTTTGGCAACGTGAAACGGTCAGCATGAACGGAACGTATGTGGATCCCACTTTAGTTAACACTGAAATTATTGAGCGGATTTCTCGCACTCCGTAAGAGCATAGAGGGGCACTGGTTGTTCCCACACCTCTCTCTTTCCCTCCCCTTCTCCAGACCAATCCCCCCTCCTGTTTATCCCCACCCTCAATTGCCCCTTTCACCCCACTCTCGCCCCTTCCCACGGGAATGAATAGTTACCCCACCACTTCTCTCCAATTCCCACGGTGGAGTGTTTTTTTTTTAAATTCTGGCTAGTCCTCTTTCCTCTGCTTCTGAAACTAAGCATAAACCCGGTTTTAGACTAATAATGATAACTGAGAATTTCAATGATAATTGAAGCATGTTTAACCGGACTAACTGGGACTTGTGCTAATCCGGATAATCGATATTCCAGATTTTCGAGATGAAATAGTAAATGGACAAACAAAGAGACAACGTACGGTAAAGAGAACGCCAGTGATGTGTTCCATACGAAAACTAAGTAACTAAACAAATGGCGAAGCAATGAGTATTGAAATTAGACACTTGCATTAACGCACGCTGTCAAGGTCTATACAGCTATAATGGATATTTAACTATATATTCCATTAAATGAAAGGAATAACATAATAGACATTTTGCAGTATGGATCATATATAGTATATAGCTTTGAGAAATTTTAGCAAGCTGCGGAACAACATTGAGGTTAATATATAATTTTGATTTTTCAAAAACTTTTCAAAAGCAAGCAACTGCGGAAGTGAAATAAATGATATTCTACTGAATTTAAATCATGTATAAGCCACGTATTAAACATATCAGTTTGATGTGAAAAGTCGTAGTTAACAGCTTGAAAGAAAACTTATGTTAACGTGTCTATTCAGACTAGGTAGCGAAGAATGACAGAAGTTTTACCCGTAGTATACATGAACTATGATATACTAGGTGTATTATTTTATGTCTAGAAATATAATTACCAAGTAAGTAATAATAAGATTATCGGTCTAACGTAGAACTTTGTTTACTTCTCATTATTTTATAAAATTCTACATCCGGAAGACCAAAAATGTATTTAAACTGGCAAATACAATTATACAGTTGAATGTTTTTAATGTTAGGAACTCGCCTTGGAAATAATTGGAACAAACGAAATGAACTGAACGGATCTTGGAAGAACTATCTTACGTGCTTTCCAAGCGAAGTAATTAGTGGAAAACTAACTTACATTTTTAATAGATCTGAAATGTGGGCGTGAATTGGTTCGAGCAATTTTATACAATTTAATGTGTTCGCCGAAACAGTTTCAGCAGGACACATACAGTTCGTGTAACATTTCGCAACATTACTTCATCATGCCGTCCAGTGGCGGCGATTGAGAATCAAAAGTGGGGGGGGGGGG
>NNCF01135953.1:115855-138761 GCA_002313205.1 Laupala kohalensis | reverse complement strand
GGATGGTGTAATTTTTTATAATTCCTAGTTTTAGACAGTTAAAATAAAATGTTTACTTTTACATTAAAAATTGGGGACTGCCCTCCCCCCCACGCCCCCCTAATCTTCGCCACAGATGCCCTCATTGACCTCCTGTTTCCTTTAATGTATTTGTGAAAATCAATATTCAGTTGTAAAGTTAGAATGATGCCAGAGCTCGTAGACTCAGTCCGCCGAGTTCAGTTTCGCGATATTCGTGGTGACAGCAGCAGGTGGAATCAGGTTACGCTGGGGTGGAATAGGGGGAAGTGGATGAGGTTGAAAGCCGTCAAAGGGACAGATGGAGGGAAGTGGAGCATGGTGAGCGAAAGAGAGAGAGAGAGAGCTGGAACTGTCAGCGAAGCTAAGGGAAGCCAGATAACGACATTTGAGATCCAAGAGCAGAGGATGCACGAATAGGGAAGCCTCTTTCACTGCTCGTAGATAGAAATCAATGGAAGCGTTTATTCCCAAAATGTTTCGTATCATAGCACTCACGATTAGTATAATGAAAAGTTAACAATTGTATTAAGTAATTGTTAATTATAAATACTATATATTTTTTAATGGGTATTTAAGGGCTCGCCTATGTCAAGGTCATTAGAGCCCTTTACTTGCTAAACCCTTGCTATTCATTCGCACGGCAAATTGAGTATATAACATACTTATTTTTTTATTTATTAAACCAGAAAATTTTACAAATTAAAATCCTACCGAAGTAAATTAATTACCTGTAAGCATATCTCGAGAAAAAATCCTTACTGACTAAAAAGAAAACACTAATTAATAGTAATCCTAACAGGTAATTAATTTACCTCGGTAAGATTTTAGTGTGTAAAATTTTCTGGTTTAATAAATAAATAAATAAATATGTTATTTACTCAATTTGCGAATGAATCGTTGAAGACTTGTAGCTAGTTTAAACAGAAAAAGCGGTGTTATAACAGTTATGAAAATTTTAACTAGTAACAAAAACACACAAATAATTTATACAAATATCTAAACGTTGGTCCTAATCAATTTCTTTATTGCTATTCTCTTAAAAGTTAAAATTTTTAGACAATGAATTAAATAATATAATAGCTATTAAGTATCTGGATTTAATTCTTAATATTTTAGCAAACTTTGGAATTAGTATACTTTTATTTCTTGTTTTACTTGTCTCATTAAGAAACTCTTCTCTTAGATCTTGATTATGATAACACAGTCTTTGTAATAGATTCATATTATTATTGTATGCTATACCCCAGGAAATTACTCCATTGTTGAGTATGCTATGAAAAATGCATGATGTAGAAATAATAGTGTTTTAGTTTAAAATACATACGTTTAGCCATTTTTGTAAATATGAATATGAGATATTTAGTTTATACATTAAAATTTACATTTATTTAGCAAGACTATTTAATTTACCCGGATAATATGACAGTTACTACTATGCCCCATCGAGTAGGCAAAATGTAGGCAAGTTTACACTCTGTTTCATAGTTAACATTAAACAATGTAAAAAGGACATCAAAGGTAATGGGTAATAGAGCATTACCGTACTCACAATTTCCAACGAGTATTTTTCGAACCCAAGGAGCACAGAATGGTTAGGTGGCCACATTTTTGAAGCTGCTCAAAGTGGAAACGTCAAGGAAGACACTTTGCAGGAAAGATATGTAAGAAAACGGGATTTCTTGCATATTTCCACTTGTCCAATTATTGGAATTGCTTAAGAAATGGTATATATCTGAAAGATTTAATTGTACACATCGTTTGATCAAAAGAGAAACTTAATAATCCTCGGTACTATTCACTGATTTCTAAAATAAAAGTTCCCGACAGAAATAACGTTGTAATGATTATTTGTTTATTATTTGCATGTGTTTTAGTTATTAAGTGAAATATTCATTGCGAAAATCACAAATCAATGAACAGTATAAAAGAGCGAGCAGCTATCTTCTCAATAATTACAGTGATAACATTTAAGAGCAATACAATTTTATTTCCATTATATGTATTTTTTATAAATTAGCTGATTATCCAGCGTTGCCCCAGATTTTTCTTAGACTTATCTTCTTTTACTCAGAATAAAAATCTATCTACATTGTAAGATTAAAATACGTTTACTTCCTGGTTTTTAAAAACATGTACATCGTTCTAATTTTTCAGAATCATAATAATATTAATTTAATACAAAACGTGACCATATGCACTTCACCATCTCGTGGAAGCCGCATCGCTTCCGATGCATGACGCAGCTGTAATATTTCATTAATTTTTTAAAAAATGTAAACTATTCGTCGAAATTTTACGATTTAAAGACCTTTTTTATTGTCGTTAAATGCACAGATCACATAATGCAATAAATTTGATGATGATTGAGTTTTTTCATTTTAAATAAGTCTCTTAAATTGAAGTATTTTAACTCTTCTATTTTTAATAACGTATTGTCGATAATTATGTTATTTTTTGTGGATAGACGCGCGTGCTGTCGCGGAGTATTTTGTCGAACTCTTTGAGGCAAAAATATTGCCTTTTGTAATTGTCACCTATCCCTAACTGTTTAGGAAGCGTAAGCAAATATCTCTTTTTCCCACATTTTATCGACATTTTTTGTCAAAAAGCATTTCTATCATTCTTATCGCACATTAAAAATAAAAGTTAGTCTAAGTTCATCCTAGACATCAATCTACTTTCCATACTTCATCCCGATCGGTTCAGTGGATTAGTCGTGATCAGGTAGCAAACAGAAAGACACACTTTTGCGTTACGGATTTATATATTAGTATGGATTATACCATCATGGTCAGGCGCGTGAATTATCAGGACTCAAGTTACATCCTCTTCAAATAAATGAGACAGGTAGTGTGTTTTCTTGGTGTAATTTTTAGTGCTGTTACCTCGCAGGGGTAAAGGTGTAGGATCAAATAATAGAATACCACCTCTTATTACTGCTCTAACGAACGATACTTCATTTGTGCGATTACACAGGGAACGAATGAAACATGAAGGGTATATTTGATGTTAATGTATTTGATGCCAAAGTCAACTCTGAACTGTCCGTTTAAAATCTATTAAGGTAGAACTAACGTAGGTAGAATTAAATCACTAAAATATCTGAAACCGGCATAAATCAACAGAGTAACATGTATTTATTTTGATTTCAACTTGAAACACATACCTCACCAGCCATTTAAGTGAAATAATTGCAATTATAATTGATGATGAATTACATTGCGTCATATGGAGAAAACACTTATTTAAAAAACAAGGCCATTTTTTAAATCACGAAAGTGATGGAAGTTTATTTTGATTTGTAGTAAAGTTTCCGTAGTATTTTTACATCACTTTTATCTATCGGTCACCGAACATCTAAAAAAAATATTTTAATTTTTTTACGATTTGAGATGCATAAATCACGAAACCGTCGCGCTCGACCGCCATGTTGGTATGCATTTCAAGTGACTCAAGCGAGACCTCGAATATTGTTTGAACTATGTTATTAACTTATAGATATAAATAAAATTCGGATTTTGTTCGTTATTATTCATATTGTTGTATTCTATAACATTTAGAATCAAAATAAAGAAAACATTTATACATCTTAGCAATTTGACGAACTTTGAGGCTCGTCCCAAGTTAAGTTTGCCTTACTATGGCGCAGAAGTTCCGGAATTTAGTGACCTCGGTTCCCGAAGGTTGAGATGAGGTCAACATTGAGATCCGACCGGAGTTAATTAAACTCTGAGGGTTATTTTACTGAAGGTTAAAAGGGCATTTGAGTCATTCCGAAAGCAAGACTTTGACTGATCTCGTGCCCTTATCCGAGTAATGAACCATGACCTTCCGGGCATCTGTGCCCCTTATTATGATGGCTGTGCCTCAACACTTCGAAGTAGTGCGAATTGCATACTTCAACATGAGACCAGTTTCAAAATTTTAAAAATAACTGAAGTTGGGTATTTACGAGTACAATTGTGTTAAACTAGCCGACCCTACACGGCCTTTCACATGACTCCTTATTTTTAAGTTGTTGAAATTTACTTATATAAGAGTGTCGATTTAAATTGCAGTTTTACGTTTAAGAACCGTGGTGATGCCTTAAATAGATCGTGATCTTCAAGAATCATTTGAAAAAAACATTTCACTCTTAAAATTTCAAAAAATGCTTCCTTAGTGGGTTTGTACAATATACAAGCAACATCTGGTGTATATTTCAGGTTTCATTAATATTTTCCTTTCTGCTTTGATGTGTGTGTCAAAATGCAGAACAATGAACCATATATATTCAGTTTTCTTCGCCCATCTAAAATTCCCCAATTGTATTTAGATATTTGATTTACCAATGCTTACGTACATAAATAGAAACGATATGTTAATTACTTCATGAAATATAGCGAAAGAAGTATGTGTCATTATCACGAAAAACGAACTTATGAAAATCTGCCTACCCAGTAATTAACACAATTTTGATACAAAAGCAGAGATGATACCTCAGTCGAAAAATAGTTAATTGGATCTAAGTGCTATTTTCTAAACATGATTAACACATGAAAATAAGTTAATATTTTAACAGAAAGAATATATTATCTGCTTCTCAGAAACAATAAGTAATGATATGTATCTCGTTTCGGCCAGCTAAGGACCACGAATGTAAGGCTCAGTTTTTCTGTGAGTTTACTCACTAGGCACATCGTGAATTTTACCGAGATCGGAGGAACAGCGTCTAGATAGGATCCAGATGGCTGTATCCTAGTATTACAACTGCGCTTGTTAGCTGCAGAGGGTGAACTTTTCATGCATCACAGCTATTTAAACTGAGACACGGAAATGAAAAGCTACAAATTTTATCTTGCCCCACCTGGGAATTGAACCCGGGATGCCTTGATGGCAAGCGATTACGCTGACACCGTAGCCACGGAGTAATGATATATTATATTACATTTTTAAAATCTTATTTTTATGTAAAAATATTCCTTTTTTGTGGAGTTTTACGGCTTGTCGACATCGAGGTCATTAGAGCCCTAAAAACGTGTACAGGTAGGGAAAATGCAGTTCCGCGCTAAGGATTGCCAACATGACTTTCCCCACCTGTAGGACTCGCTGAATAATTCAACCATACCCATTAAAAACCCTCCTGACTTACAACTCAAATATCAACATATCTCAAAACATTACATAAATCATTAAAAAAAGAGAGAGGAATAAAGAGAAAAATGAAAGATACCCTAGCGCCGGGATCGAAAAGAACAAGAGGTGACCAAGGAAGGTCAGGAAACAGAAAGGAAGGAGCCTAGCACAAGTCAGTGGAAGTAATGCCAGACTCAGCTCGGGGCCACGTGTATGCCAAACACGTACTTACTAGATGTAAGTCCCCTGGGGGGACTTATTCCTGTAATTTGTCATGCTCGAATTTGAAACATTGATATACATTTTCAATATACACTAAAAAATTAATTACTTAACAGTGGTTGCAGGTCTTTAACCAAAGAATATTTGACTTTCTGAAAATAAACTATTAGTTTGAAAGACGGTGCAACTTCCGTATTCATTACTGAATAAAATATCTGGCCACATATTGTCACTATCCAAAGAATATATAAAAAGGTATTTTTATTAATTAAACTTTATAATGTTTTTAAACCTGGTCATTCTTCATTGCAAATTAGGTTGTATTTTTTTCTAAAGGAAAAATCAATTTTAATTTGTGGTAATTCTATTGATTGCTTTTTATAGAGGAGCTTCCCTGTGGTTCAGTTATGAGAACTAACCGAATTTAAATATAAAATACTCTGAACAAGCGTTGTTGCTGTGATAATTATTAATGTTTTACGTTCATAAAGAGTATAATATTTTCCTGATTCTAAAAAGTATTATTAAAATGTGTTGGATATTTATCTCCGTACACTGAGAATACCTAGTCTTCAGACATTCGAAATATTATCCCAAATTGCAAATTTTTCCCGGGGTTCTTATGTAATATTCTAAATTCATATGTTAGTTTCCATTTTATGTATCCCTAGTTTCGTGGTATCCAATTTTCAATTTTTTTAATTACAAAAATTAAATACCACTAAGAAAAGTAACAAGAATACAGACAGTTTTCAATATAGTATGATACCATGTACGTAATTATAAATTATTTTAATATCCTGGCAGATAGAACGTACACATAACACAGAAATAAAGAAAGCTCATAGTTATAACCTCTTAATTATTTGCTTTTTATTTCGCTTGATAAAACAATTGTTAAAAACTTGTTTTTCACATCGTTTATATAATTTTGTTTCTACAATTCGGTCACGTCGATTATATGTTCAGTGGATTGTCCGCCGCACGTAATGCAATAGAACTCTAGCGGACACATTAGTAAGCTTCATAGTCAACAGTTATGGGAGTGAAGATTCACATCTACTAATTATCTGCGAACATCAATTGCTTTTTCTGCTCTTTTAAGTCATCAATATTAATCCTACTTTGCTTTTTAATTGAAATATAACCCTTAAGAGATTTCCTTTGAAATTTAAAATAATTTCATCGATTACTTCTTTCCGACTTTCAATGGACCAGATGTTCCAAATAATTTATTTTTATTAGCATAGATTCCTGGCACGTTCATGCATGATGGACGATCAAGGCATATCGCTTGCGGAAGTGCAACGAATCTCTCTTCCCCTGCGTCAGGTTGTGAAGTCGTGAAGAAAATTGGTGCTTCCCTATGAGTCGCACGTACGGCAGCCCCACTTTGGCCTGAGTTTTACTGCGGATTTCTTATACAGGTTCTCTAGGCTTTGTCTAGGGGCGTGTTTGTTGTAACAATAAATCGTGAATTTAGTGTTTCTTCAACTCTTATGATTTTTAAACACTATACTCAGAATAATCTATAGTTCGATAATAATGTACAAGTAAATTTACAAACATATTTGCGTTAAATTACAAACATATTGACATTATATATGTATTATAACTCGCAGCTAACTTTTTATCTTATCTAGGAACTTTTGCTGTAATTTTTGAATCCGCCTCTGCCTTAGAGCCCTTGATCGGAATTGATGGGATGGTCCCTTGCTTGCTTCCAGAGAGTAAATTAGTTTATTGTCCTCCACGAGGTCATATGCAGTTTTTACTGTTTATGGACAAAAAATTTATAATAATAATAATAATAAAATAATAAAATGAAATACATCAACAAAATCTGATTATGCTTACAAATGTGATAAAATCAAGTTTAAAAAATATGAGCCATGTATAGAAGAAAGAGTATGAAACATTGTCCAAGTGCACGTTTATGAAAAATACTTGAAGCTCTCGGAATAGTATCGCCGCGGTGAATGTATACAATGCATCACCTAGTGCTGTAAGCAAACACAGGAAAACTTAATACAAAGTAATTTGTAAATGTTTTTTCGTATTATTAAAGGCAAATGTTTTTGAATAAATCACTAACAAGTAAATGTGTAACAATTGCTAAAAATGTCTGTTATATCTAGTAATTTAATATTCATTTTATGCGTGTTTTACAGTATTTAATACATGGAAAAGACAAAACACAATTGTGTCCTATAAAAGTAATTTTTCAATCAATTTAATAAAAAAATCGGTGATCGGATGTATCGCCATTTCTTTTTATGATTTTTTAAGTGGTGACCTTTTTCGAAAATTTTCTGTTCCGTTGTATGTACGATTTACAGCGAATTGCATTGTTGTTTCTAATGTTCCGTAGCGTAGTCAACAATTCCAGGACAATCACGTGAAACGCTAATGGTGTTATCTGGGAAATCCTGGTATTAGGTAGTAGGTAAAACCAAGATTGAATGGATGTATAGGCATAGATTACTGGCAAAACGGTAGACGTGGAAAGATACCCGTCAGTCTTAGCGCTGTCGAGCGACGTTTCAACTAATTTATTTAACATCTTCAATCTCATCTTTTGCTCTCTAATTACACACTCCAACTCCTGATGATATATATATATATATATATATATATATATATATATATATATATATATATANATATATAATGTACAGTGAGTAAGTTCAAATACCGCGTGTCAAGAAAAATTGAGAATAAATCGACGTAAAGATTTTTCGACAAGAATAATATAATAGAAAACCAAAAATGAGGAAAAATTTACAATAATTGTTGTTGGACAGTTACTATTCAAGAAGTGTCATAAAAAACCGACGTAATTTATATAAATTTGTGAAGGTCGAAGGACTGTTCAGGAATCATTAGTGGACCGAAAGTAGAGTATTGACAAGCCTGTTGAACACAAAGGCGATCGTGTAGTAAATACTCTATATAGTTACGAGAAACCCACTCGTTAAAAAAGATCCTAATGTTTGGCTGGTTGTTACAAATTATAGATGAGGTTGATTCAACTTCCCTGTGTTCAAGGTTGCATGTTTACTCGCTCTCTAACTCATGCGACCAAGTCTACTCAAACAGCAAAGTTTTTCACGGGCTTTGCTTCCCACGTGGTGGATAAAGATCTTCTCACAAGTAGAGTTGGAGGAATGAGAAAGGAAGAGATGTGGAAGAGGGTAAACTGCGCTTGGAAACAAACTGAACGGCGGCGCGGCGCACGGCGGTAGAGATACGCGGAGTAAGAAACGTGGGGTGAGAAAATCGAAGAAGAAACTATTGGAGACGGGATGGGAAGAGAACAACTAAGGCACCGACCTCGATTGTAGCGCAAGTTGTGCTGCGGAGACACGTAGAACACGAAATTGGATCCGAGGCCCAAGACGCGGAGTGGAATGTAATGTAGCTACGAACAAGATCGGCGAACAAAAATGGCGGCGAAAGGAACATTTTATATCTACGGGTGAGGAAATAAATTCTCAATTTAATGCTACAAAATATATTGAATTAATAAGTAGTAGAAATCAAGGGAATTCAAACCATTTAGAGGATTGTGGACACACATATCACGAAAACATTCTATGGCATATAAGCACATCTTTTATATGTGAATAAACAAATAAAGTCTCTAATGACCTTGATGTTGGCGAGCCCTGAAGCCCTAAGAAAAAAGTAAACAAATGTACTCCTTACAGGGTTATAATTGAAATATGTCAACAGAACATGATTTTGGAAAAAATATTGAATTATAAAACTTTTGCCATGATCCGATATCGTTTTGTTTATTTAACTTTACTAGTAGATGAAACACTTTCCTAACTACTCTAAGGTTAAAATTTGAAAGTGCACATTTTACAAAATATTGACGAGAGGTTGATTCTGAAGCGAATATTAGCGAAATGGAAAAACTTTAAGGAAACGCCGAGAAAACGTTTCATAACCGTTTCATGACTTGTCCTTGGATTAACTGGAGTTTGAACTAGCTACCCAGAGATAAGCAAACTCTTAGCTGTGTATATGTGGGAATATGGGAGGAACATAATTTGGTAATCATGTTATTTTCCACGTAAAACAAGTAGTGACATGTACTTTTAGAAACATGCGCTTCAAAATATAACTTATCTTAATTTTGTTTAATTTTAGAAATAAATATTTTTTGAAGAACTAGTTTTTTAGTAGCGATAAACACGAACGAGAAGGAATAGGGATAATGTATGCTAAGTCTTTAGAGGAATAATGAAAGGTTTTTAGGAAAAATAAAAATATGAGAGTCAAGAGTAGGTTTAATATCGATACGAAAGACCGATTCCTCTACGTGGTAAGATTTTGAAAAGAACGAGGATTAAGGCTCATTTCACCAAGTTCGTTTAATGCCTTAAACGAGACTTTTTGAGCAGTAAATCGTGATAATCCAAATGCGCGATTCACCAACTTCGATTTACGTGAAAATCGCGATTTACCCTTCGATTAGCAGCGCAAATCGCGATTTTTCAGTACTGCAAGAAATACGGCATCCATTTTCCTTGTTTGCTGTTACTCAATTTATAGGTTATGTTCAGTGCACAGACTATGGTTCCGTGGCACGAGGGAGGTTCGCTGCTGCGACAGGTACCTGTTGGTGGCGCTGGTGAGTTACAAGATGCGGTTTTTGCCCGTCATTTATCTCCAAGTTACCCATAATTCACTGCAAAACTACTACCAACCTAGAGAATTCTTGTAAAATATTGGTTATCATAATCGACGATTCGTTTTGCCTGGTGAAACGCATAAAATGTAATCGCGATTTCATTTAGCTATCACATTTAAGGAAATCGTGATTATTCTACGTTTGGTGAAATTGGGCCTAAGTTATATACTCCCTTACAAATGAACGATTGAACAAGAGAAGGAAAAGAATTCTGAAGTGTGCCCCAAACATACTTCTTAACAAAAAGAACTAAATAAACCTATGTTGCAAAAAACACATACAATAAATCCGAAAATCATTTATAGAAACAAAAATTAATATACTAATTCTCTATAAAATATTTAATTGTTCGATCTGTTAAAAAAAGAAGTATCCCCACAACCTTACAAAGTTCGGCTGTTACTTTCCTACCTGAAAATTCTTACAGACTGTGCCTGAATCCTCATCCGCGCTTACCTTTTGCAATTCCCTAATTGGCTAATTTCAGTGAAAACGCCTCCTTGTGCGGTGTGTAAATGAAGTCGGAATGAGCTGTTCAGAAATGTATATTCCCAACGCATTGTAAGTTTGGTTTCGTTGAATCATTTTGTCCGCGAGTTATTGGGAGAACATGTCTTAACATGCACACGTACAACATTAAACGTCATCGCGAAAATTTGAAAGTGGATTCATTTGGGGACGAATTACAATACTTTTCTTGTACATACTCTGTAATTGGAAAGTAAAACATAAGATTCTTCCCAATAAAACGCAATATTGGGCAAAGTGTGGAATGAGAATAGAACATGGAGAAGGATATTGAAAGTGATCGTTGGTTCGGTTAAACACACAAAACGCTGCACGTTATAGCATTGCAGAGCTTTGCTTTTATCGGAGTGTAGAATGAAGCAATAGAATCCAGGAGCAGTCTGGACGAGAGTTGATAGGCTTGGGAAGCATTTGCAGATCCAGAGTGAGGGGTCGGGCAACGCGCAGGCGCCTGGAGCCTGCTCTGCTGACAGCCTCCGAGAGACGACATCCGAGAGAAGAGAGAGTGAGGGGTGTTGGGTCGGGGAGGGGGCGGGGGCGGGGTAGGGGAAGCGGTGCATCGATTCGATTCCCAAGTGAAGGGCTGCGCTTCGCCTCCCGGGCGTCGCGTTGTGTTGGAGCCGGACGTCCGGCGGCGGTTGCTTCGACGGCAGTAGACCATGGAGGGAGGCAGACAGGCAGAAGGGGATGAGACGGAGCGAAGGATGATGAAGTCAGAACGTCGCGACAACCGTCCCCCTCGCCCCCAACAGCGGTTCTAACACGAAAGCCCCAGACCGATTGAGGACAAGGCACAAAACGAGGAAATGAGGATGATTCATCTGAGAGAACACGAAAGATATGTCTGCGAAGAGAAATGAACCACTGCTGTACGGCCTTTGGGGAAACACGCTTTCTTTCACAACGTTTACTTGGAATTGGCGTGTAGTACAATAATAGCCCGCGATTCACCCAGTATAAATGTGTAGAAACGTTTTTGTTTTTTAGAGAGGGTTAAAAACTAGAATCCAGGAACACAAAATAAATTTAAAATCAGTAGAACAAAGAGTAGTTACCTCACATTGCATTAATAATGATCACTTGATGGATTGGGAAAATATATTAATTTTGGACAAAGAAGTTATTTATTACAAAAGTTTTATATCAGAAATGATATTTATAAAAAAATTACAGGCGGGAGTTTGAATTTATACACAGATATTGAATAACTATCTGGTTTATACAATACGATATTGTAACATGTTTGTGTTTCTGCTTCTTTGTAAACATATTTTGTGTTGATATTTCAGTTTATATCCTGTTCATTTGTCCTGTTGTTATGTTTATTGTTATAATTTGTTATTACTTGATCACCAGACGACGGCGTAAATCCACGTCGAAACGTAGTGAGCTATTCTTAAAAAATAAAAGGATTATTCGTCCATCAAAGGTCATAAGTTTTTAATTATTCTTTTAATTAGATTACATAATGGACGTTAATAGTAATAGAATGAGTAGTTTTGAAGATAGATTTAATGAAAAAATGGTTTCAGTTAAATTCCCAAGTTTTAGAATTTCTTACTGGTCGTGACAATTGTATTCTAAACTAAGATCAGAGAAATTGTTTATATGGTGCGGATGTGCAGACACGGGGCATTTTATGGAGATGCGTGTTACTTCCATAATACAAACAAACTAACATAGATATTTGTAATAGAAAATGAATGAATAAAAAGTAAGAGTGAATGAACATTTCTTTTAAATAATGTTTTGACAATTCGTGAAAATTGTGTGAGTTAAAATTTATATTGTCTGTGTGACTGAGCTAATTTTGGGGATATTATATCTATACGTAATTCATATTGACAGAAAAATTAAAAGCAGTTCCAATGTATTATCGGGCACATTATGCTGTCGACAAAAATTATGTTTTCATGGTTTTTGTAATTGAAGGAGTCTCCGCAGAAAAAATTGTGCTGCAATAGAGGTCATTGCTTTAGTTGTTTAAATTCGATACAAATACGGTTAACAAATAGAAAACTTCCATATATAGAAGAAATTTATACTGATGAACTAATATTTGAGGAAGAATGAAGAAATATTTTGAATATTGATGTATAAACAGTCAAAGAGGNAGTCAAAGAGGAAAATATAACAAATGAGGCTGAATGCTTTGACCACAGAGCGAGTTCGTAGAGATTTGAAGTCCGTAGCGATGGCCGTTTGGTGCGAGATCATTCTGAACGACCAACGGCGGCGAGAGGTGATAACTCGCGGTTACACCGCTTATGGCGCAGCTATTATTGTTACGCGGTATGNGCTATTATTGTTACGCGATATGTAAAGACTATATATTAATGACTGGAAAACAGAACGTGCCCAGCCAATCACATTCTTCCCTCTTGACGCCTGCGACTATATTTACTTGAATGCGAGATGCGAATAAAATGAGTCAGCGCTTAAAGAATAGAAATTGATATCGTTTATTCCAACAATTCCGCCTTCACTGATAATACCACGTGCTCAAGCCAACAAAGTCACCACCATTAGTGAGGAAAAAATGTGACTGGCTTGGCAGGACTTTATAAACGTTTTTGTCAAAAATGCAGTTACAATCTGCGTATGACCACGTGGAGGACGATAAACTATAATAAGCAAGGGACCATCCCATCAATTCCGATCAAGGACACTAAAGCAGGGGCGGATTTAACATTTCAACATACTCCTAACGATAAAAATAGTTCGACACGTGTTATAGTATTAACATAATACCAACAAATATTGTATTTAATAAAACACAAGAAAGTAATTTCACCAGTACGTATTATTATCAAGCTATAAATCATTCGGAAAGTATTGTTGATAAATCGTAAATATTAAATAACACAAGATTCGCGAATAATTATTTCAATAGATGCCGCCCCTAGGCAATAACCTAGAGAAAGAAATCCGCCTCTACTCGGAGGAAAACCGGAGAAAAACTCGGGCTGTGGAACTAATGTACACAAGGTTGAGTGCACATAAAACTAAACTGATATGAAAAATTAGATACACTACGAGCACGCAGGAAAATAGTTTTGAAATTGTTGTCCGATATTTTTAAACTACTACAGCAATGGCGTGATATAGTACAAGACGACTTTGAGTTTTATTAAAATCAATTAATTATTTTACGTTGTAGAAGTATTGCTGCAATAGTTCATTTTTAACCGCGGATTTCAAGAGATTCAATTTAATAATGTCTATTATATTTTTGGGGAGGGAATTATATAGAACAGTTCACGAATGATACGGCCCTTTTTGGCATAGAGTGAAAGAGCGGTTGACTCTCTCGGACGATGAGTATTATTCCTATTGTGCTCGTTTTCCAGCCTTCTTTTGTTGTGTCACTGTAACAGAGTGCATTTCACAGTGGGCTCTATACAGTGATATCTCAAGTATATTCTTTATGTAGTGGAAATTAGGAAACGTTAAACATCGATAGTCAGACTATCAAAATCTTTCGATGTTTCATGTAAAACATCGAATAACATCAATAGTCTTCATATCGACAGTAGGTATTCTAAGATTTCATTATTTCGTAATATAATATAAATAATAATAAATAAATAATAATGATTAACAAAAAAGTAACAATAATCAAGTATATATAAATATTATTTTTCAATTAAGAAAGTCATATAATTTATCAGTAGTTTAACCAATAATACAATTTATTTATCATTGTAATCACAACTCATAATAATTTTACACGAATAATTATATATTAATCATAGTCTTAAGTTAAATTCTCGCATACTTTTTGTTTAACCAGGAATTTGTTTCAAGAAAATAAAGATATCGTATTTTTCGGGTTTCATTTGACTTCTTGTTTCTGTAATAATTTTTCCGACTGCTAATATAACGCGCTCGGACGGCACACGTGAACCCTACGAGACAAATGTTTTGTAGATTAAGTTTCAAGATTATCGTTACTACGTTTTGGCTTTCCTTTCCAAATAAATCTTAAAAGAGTTGATATTGAAAAAGAAATATTCTGCTAGTTCACAATTACATTATTAAAATTGATGTTTATTGTTTGAATTGAAATGGAGCGATAGTTTTCACTATCGATTATTTTCGATAGTGTGAACTGTCGAATACAATCGATAGTACTATCGATGTTTGACGCTCCCTGGTGGAAGTCATTGTTGTCGACAACACTAATTTGAAGATGTTTCGCGGTTTGGTTCGCGCTTTCTTCGCTAAGAGATAGTTCTATTTCTCACCCGAGAAACTATAGATATGATGTGAAGCAACGGAACGAGGAGGCTGGAGCAGATGTCGGAGGCGGTGGCGATGGAAATGAGTAATTGAAAACGGATGGGGATACGCAAGTGCAATCGACGTGGGATGGAGAAGAGAAAATGGGAAAGAGGCATTCATTGAGGAAGAGGAAGCATTAAGATAAGAGGAAATTGAGACCGAGTTGACGATATGGATCTAAATGTTCGACATTCAGGGAAATGGTTCTGGTCTCGACGCGTCTCTTTACTTTCAATGTCCCTCATTCGACTGAATATGTTTCCTGATGAAGTCATAAACTGAGGACGATCAAGCAGGTCAAGAATACTATTAGAAATATATTGACTTTAAAAATAGTATTTGATGTCTTTTATCACAGACCTTTTTATGATGACAGAAATAATAGATCCCATATTTTGGTTTCTGGAAAAAAAGTAACCTGCATATCGAGAAATAAAGCTACAAAAAATCACTCGACCCATAATGCACATTTTTTTCTTTCATATTTGTATTATACTGTTTTAAAGTTTAGACTACATGAGTGGTTTTATAGTTAGCGCATTTAATGAAGGGCAAATTATATTTTAATAACTAGCAAATTTGATTGGGAATACGAGTATACCGATTGAAAGTTTTTTGAAAGATAGTACTCGTGTCGTCAATATTTCTCTAACAGAAAAGTTTAAGTGAAATCTTAAACTCTACTAGATTTCCAATAAGTATTTGATGCGTTCTTTGTAATTATATCACGTACGTTGAGCTGTTGAAAGATTTTGTGTACAAGTAGACACTAATATAAAGAACAATAAATATACATCGCAGTAATTTGACTTAACTGGTCAAATCTTCCACAGGAAGAACTTGAAACTATATGTTTTCACGTGTTGTGTCGACTCTCAATATCCTGAACTTGAGAAACCGGTTCTTGTAATCTTCTTCGACAGGTAGTGAGTGTCAGGAGGAAGACATATTGGCAAGAGAAACTAAGTTGTGCTCTGGTGCCCAGGAGGAAGATTGTTTCCTCGGAAAAGGAGATTTGACTTCATGAAATAAATTAGAGGAATGGAATTGGATTAGTGAAGCATTTGAGTGGATCGACGGCGATCTTAAAAGTAAATGAGACTTTGTGGGAGTCTCTCTTAGAGAAGCAGACTGAGACTATGAACCTGTGCTAACTTCTGCATCTCATGAGGAAAGTTTTTAAGAGAAAAAAGTTAAACTGAACTTCGGAGTGTAACAACATCGTAGCTAGTAGTTTGTTTCCGTACTAATATTAGAGTTTCTCAGACTTTACGAATAGGAAAGGTACACTCAAGAACTTGGTCTCTTGAATTCGATTTGAAAAAGTAGCGTTTTGACATTTACTTCTTTTAACGGTATCATCTACGCAGCAGATTAAAATACATAAGGTATTCTCTTTCATACTATAACACAGGTGACGTCATATTGCTGTCAGCATCCTGGCATGAAAATAAGACGAATTACATTCTTATGTATGGCATTTCATTGATAATTAAGAAACTAATCTTCTAGAAAGTGTGAGGAATATTCGCACTGGCAAAAACAATTTTTGAAACCATGCTGTTCCGTTAACCATCGAAGTTTGTTGCTTCATATTTCGTCTAGAACCGCGTATTTGTCCAGGTGTCAATTTCCCGTTGGTCCCATGGGATCTAATAGTCTAATACTAAAATTCTCTAGACAATTTTAAAAATATTTCCCTCGATAAAACACTACTGCTTAGGTTGAAAAATTAAACTGTCTGCCAGGAGAATCGCTTGACTTAGGCAATTAAAAATGAGCGAAGTCAATTCTCTTATTTAATATCGAAATAAGCACAGTCCATACCAGGACACCTCAGAATTTGATAAACCAAAATTTCACACAAATATTCCGTGACGAATATCTTGGCAGACACCCTCGGAAACTACAACTAGTTTTCTTTCACCTAACAGACAAGTCCCTTACAAATAATTACTTACACTTATTGAATTAACTATACAAAGTTTTAAATGTATATGATTTTTGCCAATTGCTGTAATGGTATTATCTAATGGTTGACTTCTGAGAAGTGAAAAGACCGCAAATTTGTCCAAGATATTTATCCAGAACCTCAAGTTGTACCGCAATGGATCATCATTCCGAAATCGAATTTTCCTATTATTACACCTTGCTTGTACAAAAGAAAAACTGTTTTCTCGAGAAATTTTGTCCATTTTTCCTTATTTCTACATTACTCAACATACTGTAGAAATAAATTGATGTATCGTAATTTACCGTAATTGGTATATTTGTGTATCGATGTTGATGTACGAGTAATACATCGAAGCGATGAGTACGACTTTTTAAAAATTGTATTTGTAAATACGAAACGTATAGTGCTATTGAAGATTATCTACATGGAGCGATAGGATGTAGGAGGTGAGTGGTAGGGGCTATTGTTAGTAAGGTGAACCGGTTAGCTGGGTTTACCAACAAGTGGAGGTGTTAGTTTTGAGTAGTTAGTAATATTTACAGTTATTGATACTACGAGGACCTGGATAGAGGAAGGAACTATTGCTTTGCACTAGCCACAGCTATATGAACTGGGACATTCATGAGAAAGTTACAAAAAAATTTCTGATCCCGACGGGAATTGAACTTTGGATGACTTGGTGATAAGCAAGAACGCTAACCCCTTAGCCAGAGGATGGGATTATAATTGAAATTAATGCGAACAGTGATGGAGCCTTATTGGCTGGCGTTGGTACCCTCCTCGTCCTATCGTCGCAGAGAGCGCCTTTGTTTCGTCTCCTTCGCTCGGAGCTCTTGACGAAACGGGTCTTGAAGAGACCATGGAGTAAAGAGCTTCCATTGAGCACCTCGAGTTCCTTGGTAATTGGATCACGCTGTTTAAGGTAGGAAAATAGCAACAGCCGAAGTACATGCTCCGAATATTGCGATTCTATTTCGTTCATAAATACCAACGACATCTTATTGTTACAACAGCAAATTAACTTCCTTTTGGTGAAATGATATAGTTTAGAAACAAGCAAGCTTGACCATTAAGTCTTTTGAGGACAGTTTTGTTTTAATCTGGTGTGTTATTGTCTTTCTTGAGATTTTAATATTACTTTTATCACTCCATTTTTACGTTCCAATTACACAGAGTAATTATTTTTTTTTAGTAATCTTGGGATCTTTACGAATTGGCTCCAGGAGAGTCTATTTTCAAATTTTAGAGATGATGTCCAATGTCGTATTTGTGTATGTATGTTTGTAAGTTAAGAATATTGTTCACCCGATAACTCGCGAACAAATTGATGCATCGAAACGAAACTTGAAATTTTGACTTTTAATATGTTGGGAATAAGAAGTCTGTTTCTGGATACCTCCTACCGACTTCATTCACACACTTTCGGTTTCTTAAAATTTAAGTTTTTTAAAATATGCATAGAAGCGTTTTGATTGGTCAGTTAATTCTGCGTACAGATGACTAAACCGCATTAGTGAACGTCGCACAGTTTTTGAGATGCACCGAAAATTTATTTCCTTATTCCGAGGTTTGGAGGTGAAGGATGAGATTATGCCTCCGTAATTTTGATGAAAGAACTTCAAGGTTGTCCCTCCTGATGCAGAACTTCAACAAGCGTTTCTTGTTCAACCTAACTAGCAGAGTGGTTTAATCAAGGGAAATGTATTTAAACAAATCACTCGATTGTGTAGGACGTTGGATCTTTTACTTTTGGGCCTAGTCAAATCGGATGAGAGGATAACACCAGACGAAAGGTGTCTGAAGACGTTATAAGAAGAAATAATGATTTTAAAAACTAAACTAAACTAAATGATTTTTACCAGTCAATGGGAAAATATTAGGACAATTCCTTACGTCATACACTACCTTGAAGATGATTATTTTTCTAACTATCAAAGAACTGCCCAATACTTAAGAATATAATTCGTTTTATTTTCAGGACGCAACAACTCCGTTGCTCTCCCCGAAGAGCACGATGCATGCATGAAGCGAGTGATTGTTGTAGAGGAATGAAAGGCAGGGGAAATTCGAGTGCCCCCAGGAAACTTCGCAGACGCGCTTTATCACTTAGTCCGTAAAAAACTCATCTAGGGTTTGAACCACTGTCAGCAGAGGGAGGGGGAGAGTGCACCTACCACTACACCACGGTTAGAGATTACTTCTCTCATGAAACAATCTATTATCTCTCTTAAATAATGTCTGTCCTTATTGGAGTCTGTGAGACTCATCTTCTGGGTTGAAGATCAAATGTCTTCCTTCTTGGAGGAGCACTCAGCTCTTGGCTGAATGGGCGATGGATTGTGGCCACTACATCTTTATGGGGCGCTGTAAAAAGTATCTCCTGTTGAGCATACATCGCTGGGTTGCAGCGAAAGCGCTTCCTTCCTTCTCTAAACGTCACGTTCTACGCACCAACGATGAAGTTGATGGAAACGAAGATTGATATTCGCATCGACGTATAGATATGACGTAGCACTCGACAGTGATTTAATTAAAAGGGACTGGTTTGATAGTACGATTAAATAGTGAAGAAACAGCAAAAAGCCCCTCTGTGGCTCAGGTGGTAGCGTTCTATCTCATCGTCAAGTCGTTCACAAGGGACCAGAAAAAAATTTGTAGATTTTCACGTTAATTTCCTAGTTCATGTGGCTGTGACCACTGAAACTCCTGTACGTCCTATTATGGAATCTATTATGAAGAGACGAGGAGTGCGTCAACGAGGTCGGTCATCAGCCCGGTTCACTATTATGTAAATGTTACAATTAAGTGTCTCATTTTGTAGAAATTAATCTTCTTATGACGTAACTGTTAGATCTCTCTTCATTTTTGTGACATAACCTGTGAAATATTAATGAAATGAAATACTTATATATCATATATTTCGAAATATATCTTCGCGTTGTTTTCACTAGCGATTGTATCTGAGTTGTACTCTAATGTGATAAAATGTTGTGGCCTTTTATAAGGATGACATACTTTCATAATATAAACAAAAGTCATTGTATTCAAGACTGTTGCTGTTTGTCACATCTCCTAAATCACAATTTTAACCAAACAGGTGAATGTTATGATTCAATAATCGAGCAAAAATAATGTGGATGTCGTACATCTTCATCGCAACCAACGCGAGTGATGTGACGGCGAAACTTTAAAATATCATTCTCAACTCGTCGGTTACGTTACTACGATACGTGAAGGAAAATTCTCCATCAACAGAGACAACAACACAACGATGCAAAATTGATGAAGAAAGACTTTTTAAAACATTTTCAGTTGATGTGAGTAAAGACTCGTGAACGCCTAACTCTTCAAATATCCCAAACCTCCATAACCAAAGGCGTGGAACTCAGCTCTACGCCATTGTTTATAAATTATCCAGAAACTTCATTGAAAGTAATCATTACATTTTTTACAAATTTTTCGTTTCCTGGTATTATGTGTTGGACTGCAAATATACTAAAATGTGTTAACAAAAAAGGGCGTGCGCAACTTATATTTGGAACAACCAACGTATGTTGTAGTCTTTGGCAACCAGCTTCTAAATATCTGTAAAAACTGATTTAGTACTTATGTTTTAATGCCTTAAATATTTTTTCTTTTTTAATACGAGCATGATTCTCCATAGAACTCGAATTATTATGAACATTGATAATTAAAATATTACGAAAAATATTAATAAAATAAATTGGGATAAAAAATTACTTAGAGACTTATAAGTTTGGGAATTTCGTGGGAAAAAAATGAAAAAATCTCATTCGGGAAAGTATTTTTCAAAATTTGTAACGGGTACATTTCTCTAAACTTTTAAAATATTTTCGTTCCTTATGAAAAATTATTATTTAAAAAGTAAAAAATTAACCTACCCCATTTTTGTTTCTATCAAAATATATCTTGTGTGATGTCCAACAACTTCGTCAAATATTCACTGCAAACCGGAGCCTTTCTAAAGGTATATCGTAGATCAAAGCACAAAGCGATGGAAGCAAATATGAGTAACGGAATTGAATATCAACGTCAGAATATTTTCATTCGCGAATTGGAATGAAAATCCATCTCGTATGCGACTGAATCTCGTATGCAACCAAGAGATGAAATACGTTTGCATCGGACTCTTTCATATTGAATAATAATAATAATAATAATAGTAATAATAATTTATTAGTCTGCTAGTGAGCAATGCTCGGTGGCAGATAGAAAATAATATATACATAATAAAATAATACGAAGTTAGAAACAGATCATCAATATCTATAAAAATATCTATAAAATACACACAAAAACGGAATAAAATGCTTAGAAAATTATTACAACGAGAAAGAAATTAGATTTAAGAAATTAATTATCTTTATGAATCACATATGTGCGTATATTCACATACATACACAAACACATTTTCGCCTACAAACAGTTACAGAAACACACTCATACGTACAAACACGCACAATATACACGCATATGTTCGTATTTCGACGAAGCAAGAAGATTAAGGAAACATTTTACTATTTTTGGTAAGTTTCAAAGTGTTTCTGCAGGTAATTTATTCCTGTCTACAATATTTCTATTCACGAAGGAGTATTTACCAATATCCGTTTTCTGTATCTTACATTTCATTTTATGCTTTTGGTCGCCGCGACTAATGTAATTCGGTTTGTCTAGCCTAGCGTTCACTGATTTCCACGCAGGCTCTCCCATGTTGTTTAAAATATCGTGTTTCATTTGGCATCGGCATTATTACTCCATATCTTTTATTGATGAAATGAAAGAGTTGTCATTGGAAAAGGATATGAAATAAATTTTTTGTGCAAAACGGATTGTTTGCGTCATATCAATTGTACAACAATTTTGGAGAAAATACAATGAAATGAAAATATTATGTTGTTGAAATTCAGACACCAAATGTAGAATACCCAATTCTCTTTTTAAAAAAAATGTATATGTGTCTCTCGTCTCAAATGCAAAAATCCGAGGGTTGATTTCGTTAAGTTGCGCGGTCTAGAAACATTTGAAAATGATACCAGTACAGTCCAATATAATTGAAATACTTCCCAAAAATGTTTGTTCTAAAAGAAATGACGGTGTGTTCTAAGATCACAAGAAATGACGGTGTGTTAGTATGAAATTATATGTATCTTGCGAAGATACTTGGGACTCTAATGGTTTTTCTTGGATTTATTCTTGCGTTTAAGTTAATAAAGAATAATTTCTATTTAAAACTCGCTAACTTTTGCTTGATTAATTTTTTTAAATATTGACATAAACGCAGGAGTGGAAGAAAAAATTATTGTGAAAATAGTTATTTGAGCTTCTTCGATTTCACTTCAATATCGAGTGTCACCCCACAAGAAAGTTCTATCCAAGTAGAGAGGTGATTTCCCGTTTCAGTTTAACATTTATTTGTTAAAAAACTCGAACCCAGTTCCTAACGTAGTCAGTGCATGGGAATAACTTTACTTGTTTAATATCATTGCTTGATCTTTTATCTTCCTTTTAATTTTTACCATCACACAAAATGCACACTTACATTCAGTTCAACGTAATCTTAAACATGGTTGTCATAACTCTCCTTGCAATTGTCGTGTGTTTTAAAACCTTGTTGGGGATGTCAAAGTGAGTTAAAACCTTGTTAGGACGTTCGTTCCTACTATCGGGGGATATAATGTAATTGTTTATATAAGATTTTTTATTACATTTCGTGCCATGTCTATTTTTGTCATAGTATCTTGAAATTTCTCATATTTCTCTCTGCTATTAATGAATTGCCATGTTTGTTCAATTATAAATAGTCCATAATGTTTCAGCATTCTAATCAACTTTCGAACACTTTCGAACTTACCAAAAAGAATAAAATGTTTCCGCAACTATCTTCTTGCTTCGTCGAAATGGTATCATATGTGAAGTGCAGTGAAGAGTAGTGAGTATAATGGTACAGAAAATGCTCAGAGTGAATAGTAGTAGTAATGTGTAGTGAGTGTACATGATTGTTCTCAACAACCCTGTTTTGGTTTAATTTTTTATAGTTATTAATTTCTTTTATTTATGTT
>NNCF01135953.1:104977-115766 GCA_002313205.1 Laupala kohalensis | reverse complement strand
TACGTATGAGTGTGTTTCTGTATCTGTTTGTAAGCGAAAATGTGTTTGTTTATGTATCTGAATATACGCTCATATGAGCCTCATGTAGATAATTAATTTCTTAAATCTAAATTCTTTCTCGTTGTAACCATATGTGATAATTTTCTAAGCATTTTATTCCATTTGTATGTTTTATAGATATTGTTGATTTGTTTTTTAACTTCGTATTATTGTATTATATATGCACTTTTCTATCTACCACCGAGCATTGCGTACCAGAAAACTAATTAATTATTGTTATTATTAACTCTCCTCGTTCTTGTGCGTAATTCATGCAATCAAAACGCACATGCAGTTTAACAATGCAGATTGTAATCATGTTTGATTTTCAGTCAAAAAATAATAACAGTGAATAATGGAACGAAGTATTTGCAAACAGCTTTTTGTGATACTTCGCAGTCTGCGGAATGAGGTCGCAAGCGCATTTTGATGCGTTGCGTCATGTCTGGAAACTTCTCGTGGAATGAAATTTCTGACGGCGATGCTACGAACTTCGCTCAGTAGTCTCAGACCATTTTCTTAAAGTCACGAAACTTAACTCAGAGAAAATATGACCTAAGAAAAAAAAGGAACTAGAACGCACTGTTTATTAATTTATTCTAAAGTTATAACAGTAAATTAGTTTATTGCCCTCAACTTTGTCATAGGCATTTTTGACAATACACTTTTAATTAATTTATTTATTTATTGCCAGTCTAATTGACTTTATGTTGCTTCAGGGCTTGTACTCAGAGTAGCCAACACTCTTACTTCGCCATATTGCAGAAGGGTAATGATAAGTGTACCTCACGTTGAGTTGGCAGTACTTTAGGATTTCTTTAAACTTGAATCCATCGTCAACATCGGCCATCATTTCAATTCACTTTCTCTTGTAGCAGTGTAGCTCATTGTGCAGCGAGGGTGTGGAACGAATATTACCTCATGTCTCACTTTGTTCTAATATTAACTTATAGTTTTTTTCAGCAAATAGTCGCCTTTGTGACTACTATTTATATTTAGACCGCGTCCTGAGTGGGCGATAAACGCTTGCGACAGCGCGCGACAACTTTAAGCGACAAAATTCAAACACACTTGTAGTTACGAGACTGCCCTGCGTGAGCGTCAGCGTCACTGTAGCGCTACAAGCACGACAATCGACGACGCTTGAACTTCAAAATTGCTTGAGTTTTGTCGCGCGTCAAACGCTACATTTTATCCGCGTTCTACTTGATCATACAAGAGATCATTGTATAAGTATGATCAAGTTGGTCTTGATTTCATCGTGATTTCGTCCGAATCTTTATAAGTTTGCTCGCGGTTTTGTGCAAATTTCGAGATAAAAAATGTACATGGTTTTGAGTATAGATTATATTATACACTTAGAAAAATACGTTAGATACCATTGCCTGTATGGGCAAAAATTTAGAATGAAGTTACAATACATATGATAAATTTACAGAGTTAAGAAAATTAACAATCATGAATAGACATATTATTATACACTACACCATAAGGTGACAGACGGACATACCTCCACTATTTGTAATTAATTTTGATTTATTTGGAGTATGTTTATGGGAAAATGCTACGTACAGACTCTTAACACATTTATCCAGAATTTTTATTCAGTTTGCGTATTTCAATGGAGAAAATATATCCAGAAAAAGGATGTAATATTTCATGTATGCTTTGAACGTGGTTTACCAATATCCTACTGGGTGATCCAACGAGATTCAATCTCGTTCTAGCGAAAGTTTTTGAATAAATATAAAATTTGTTGCATGTTTCAACCTATGGTATTCTACGAGTGCTACTATGGAATATATTTTTAACTCAATTTTGCAGTATTTTGGTTTTTGTGAATGTCATAGGTATATGTCCTAAGTAGTCTGAGTAATTTTTAAAGACCAGTTTTAACCGATTTTTCCGAATTTTCTTGTACAAGATTTCCATCTCCTTTGTCTCAGGATAGGTAGGTAGTAAAGACCCGAGAGAAAGTACTCGTATTTCAAGGATGTCCCCCCGATCATCATTGAGCTTCCGTTTCCTTCGTGACTATCACAATTTCAATTTACTTCATTCAAAAAAAAATTACATTACACAATTAAACTCAATTCTACAACAAATTTATAACATCCCCGTTTGCAACATCGTCACTCCGCGGCTTCTCCCTTGAATCCGTGCTTCGCTTTTTACCCTTTAGGCCAAGTGCCTATTTGACGCTTTTTCCAGCGTTGCCAATTTTTTGCTAGCCGTCATTGTTTGTTTAATGCATCTCTGCCTGCATTGTTCCTATTTGTTCTATGTAATGTAAAAGAGCTTCAAATATCAATTGTGTTTCCAACAATTTACTCTTGTCGTTTAATGACGTCAGTCCTAGTCGTTTAATAATTTTGACAAATTGTCCTCCCTCTGGTCCATATGAATCACATTCCCATAAGATATGGTCAGGCGTCTCCTGGTCTTATCTGCAAGTACATAGTCCGTCGGTTACTTTTCAAAAATGACATAAATAAAACTGAATAGAAATTGTTTATGGTTCAGTTTGAGCACCGAGCAAATAGGTTAACGTGGGCGTTATGTCGCTCGTATAACTGTTTGTGTTTCATGGCGTCAGAGGACGGTACAAGATGAAAAATAGAGCAGTATTGTGACGTTATCAGCTCCTGTACGTGAATATTGGATAACACTGTGAAATAGGAATAATTTCCTTCTTTCTCTGAGGTCGGGACAAAAACGGTGAGTTTTTCAGTACATGTATGTTTCAGCTGTCTACCTCAATTCCACTATTTTTTGTGGGGCTTTAAGGACTCATCAACAGCAAGGTCATTAGAACCCATGCAGAATTCCACTATTAGCAATTTAGAAAATATTTCGTTTCATTGTGTTTTCGTCTGTTGGTGCAATCACAGTACATGCGGTGGCCTTAAATGTGGGAAGGAAAATATCCTATAAAATAACCACGACGTAGTAATAATAATTAAAATATTAGTAAATGGAAAATACGTTTCCATTCTCTTCTAAGCCAAAAAAATATTTCTTTTGCACAGGTCAAATGGTAATGACTCAGAATAATAGAAATATTTATTCTGAAAATATAATACCATACTTATTTTTACTATGCCATATTAACTACAATTATTTGAGTACGTTAGGGTGTTAATATTTATAATATTTGGGAGAAATTAAGACAACCTTTTCATTTTAGAACAAATACGCATTCTGTGGGCAACAAGCAGTAATAATTCATTTAGTTATAGACTCCTTCCATTTAACGCTTACAATCATCTCAAGGTTATACATCACACTTTAAAATTTCAATAATAAACGTCAATACAGCCAATGTCATTGTACAAATTGAGTTTGAAGATAGTGAAAGATAATCTCGCTCGATTTAGTCTCTATTTCCTGCTGCCATTAATCTAATGCAGTGAGTCAATTGGCTTTGGAAGCCAATCTTTATATATCCTTCACACGCATTGCCGTCAATTTCGTTATCTAGAATTGAATGCGATAATTAATCTTCGTGAGAGGTTTTCTTTCAACTACTTCCGAAATGAATTGAAGCCAATGAAATTATCTCTAAAACGCGCGTGAAATGACGGAAGTCTTTCAGCTAATTGAATTAAGTGCGAACGGGAGTTGCACAACATGTCACGGATGTGAGATACAAATACGAATTTAGAAAGTACATGGGGAATTTATTAAGGAATGTATGAGACAAGATACATTAAATATAAAACAACCATAGACGGTAATAGAAACAAAGATAAAGTATGAGATTTATATATATTTCTTTTTATAGATTTATATACAGAAATACGAAGGGTTATGATAGTATAAGAATAAGAATCAGTTTATTTTCTTGATTTTTTACATTTTACACAAACTTAAAATTTACTTTCACAATATAATAGGCATTTTGTAAATTAAAAATAAAATGTCCAATCACGAAATCAAAATTGAGTAAATTTTACACAGAATAAAAAAGAATCTATCTCAATACAATAATAAGTTTGTTTTCTTGTCTGCCTATACAAATCAATTCTAATGTATATACAAACATAATAAAAAATCCAAGAAAATGTAGAACCCTAAGGAAATCCTGTGTAGAGGCTCCTACAGAGTAAATTCAATTGCTATTTTCAGCGATCAGAGAGATATAAAATTAAAAAGAATAGGATTCCAACAATGTGCGTATTTTCTGCTATACATAATAAAGATAAGTACATAATGGTAAGTAAAAAAACAAATACCTTGTACTGATTCTGAATAAATAAATAAATAAAAGATCCTGTTTCTGTTTTGAAAGTAAGGAATTTATGTCCTCTCTTTCTAATAACCACTTTCTTAGTCTAGTTGGAAAAATCTGCTTGTTACAGGCAGACTTGATAAAATTAGGCAATTTATTGACCATTCTTGGAGCAATGAAATTATAGGTTCTGGTAAAATAAGTAAGATTAGGTTTTGGAACAAAAATATCATTAACATTTCTAAGTTCTTGTCTGTAAACATTGTCATGTTGAGGGAAATTTCCACTTTTAGAATAAAATAGCTTCAAAACCTTGAAAACAAATATATTTAACAGGTAGAATTTTTAAAGTTAAGAAAAGAGGATGTGAATTTTCAAATTTACTTTTATTTAAAATTATCCTCACCACATGTTTCTGTAAAATAAAAATTGGATTTATAACACTGCTATAAGTATTTCTCCAAACTATTGTAACATATTCAATCCTACTCTGTATCATGACTTTGACGAGCCCTAAAGCCCCACAAAAAACTCTGTATCAAAGCACAATACAGTATACGCAAAATATCCCTATCAATTAGTCTTCTTAAAAAATAAAAATATCGTAATATACTGTTTAGTTTATTTTTCAATTTCATCAAATGAATTTTCCTTGAAACCTCACTATCTAAAATGACACCCAAATACTTTATCTCATTGGTTCTTCCTACTGAAGTGCATTTACTTGTTACACATACACAATTTTGTCCAAGACAATTGACACTTGTGTACATAACTTGGTCATAATTATTCTGAATATTTTTAAAATTTAAACAAATTTGGTCTTTTCTGTGCTCAACAGCATGTGATTTGTAGTAAACCACCACTGAAGAGATTTTAAGTCATTTGTCATGGCTGAAATCACTGATTTCCAATCTTATTCTATATAGCTCAAGGCCGTATCATCAGCAAAGGATGTTAATTTTTCCTTATAGTTGTGCCTCATAGAGATCCTTTATATAAATTATGAATAAGATCGGTCCTAAAACTGACCCTTGGAATACACCACTTTCTATTTCACCCATTTTACTGCACTGTTCCTATCCTCACACATTGTCTTTTTCCTACAAGATAACTCTCGAACCATTTATGTGCATTTCCTCAAATACCAAATTTATACATTTTATCGAGCAGAATATCATGGTCCACAGTGTCGAATACCTTCGTAATGTCCAAAAACAAGCCAATTACACATTTTCCTTCATTTAATCCGTAATTTACATCAGTCATAAAATGCGTTAGTGCACTTTCAGTGTTTAGGCCAGCCCTAAATCCAAATTGATTTTTACTAAGAAAATCTGTATTTTGTAAAAAAAATTATCAGCCTAAGTTTAATTAATTTTTCAATAATTTTGGAAAACATGACAAAAGATAAATTGGTCTGAAATTGTTGCATTGGTTTTTGGATCCACTTTTAAAGATAGATATGACTAGAGCATCTTTAAGTTTTTTAAGAAATACTCCAGTAGTAAAACTAAGATTAATTATGTATAACGAAACTTCAGTTATTTTCGTTACAATTTTCTTCTCTAAGTAAGTACTAACTCTATCAATACCTTCAGCAGTATTATTTTTCAGTGATTTTATTACTTAAATAAGTTCCTGTAAGATAACTGGTTCTATAAAAATTGATTTTGACTCTGTTTTAACAGTAAAATTATTTTTAATTGGTAAGTTGAAAAATTTACTATTCATGATTACTATTCATGACTAACTATTGATAGTAGAAAAGCGCTCGCCTCCCCGTGGCTAGGGAGGGGCAATACTGTTATAGTGGCAAAATTGCAGAAAGAAATTAGTAGCAGAGAAGATAAAAAAGGATAAGAACCTTGTTTTGCGAAAGCCAAACATGCAAGAAGGTGATATAAAGAACCAATGTCTATACGTCGTTGAATGATTGAGACGTTTCATTAAGTTGTATGTAAAATGGGATGAAATAAATAAATTTAAAAAATGCTTCTCAAATGTTTTTAATCGACTCTGTTCTTCCGGTGTGTTAGACTCGCGATGTGTTGAATTTACAAAATTGATTAAAAGGAAAGAATTCTGGTAGAATACGAGTTTTTTTGACATTGCGTGTATCTCAAATGGAAATTTATTTTCATAATTCATAAGAGCTGACGATATGGTTCTTTCTGAAATATTTTGGAAATATATTATAAATTAAAATGGATTCTGGTTCTTGAATATACGCAACAAATTAATAGAAAATTGAAAACTTATACATGAAAAAATATGAATTAAAAAATGTCTTTATTTCAGTTATGTCGTTCTCTCTATAATTAGGGACACCAAATTCGAAAACATGAGGATCTCAATATTTTCATCTCCTATAAACAAAATAAAGACTTTATATTAGAAAATCTTTATCTAATACTAATGGCAACTGACAATCAGTTTATTTATTAGATTACAATGTATACTGTTAGTCGTGAGACTGATTCAGCATCCAGAATTCATCAGCTCACGAACTTTAATCAATACTGTGAAGAACAATTTCCATAAGTGTTAATATACCAAATCGAAAGGGTATATTTTACGGTCAGACCGTTTTTGAATAATATAGTTTCATCTCCGAAGATCAGTATGATTAAGGTTATGTGATGGTTTCTAGGGTTGATTGTACAGATTGTATGATAACCATTTTGATCATCCTAATAAATATATCCTAAAATCTAATTTGATGACAAAAACCAATTTGGTTTATCTCAACAGAAATTAAATTTAAAAGCTCTTCTTTCCCTTCCAAAATGTAAGAGTCACCTCCAACATTGAAGGGAAATAATTGACCGTTATGCAAATTTTGAACTTGTTAAGTGGTTATCGCATGTTTACTTGTGTAAATGAATAATTCAGTGGTAGAGATTCAGCATTCGATTTCCTCATGTATTTCTTGACGTCATTGAACACGAGAAAGGAGTTAATTTTAGCATATGTGGTAAAAGAGCGATAATTGATTGTAACTCCGTGGCGTATAATGTAATAATAATAATAATAAAAATGTTTTTAATAGATAATTCCTATTTTGACTTATGAAACTTATAAAAATAAGCTATGTTAAAACATTTAAGAAATTTATCATGTTAAATGTAGCCAATTCACAAAGTAACTTTTTAACGATTTAATTTACATCGTGATAATAATTAATTTTGTGGGTTGTGATATAGAATATCTCGTGAACACAAATTTAGTTTGAAGAGACGTATTTTTTCTCTCGTATAAAATTTGTTTTGGACAAAACATTTTGAGGAAAAACGTCAATAATAAGAATGCGTCTTATAGAATGAACTTATTTGATAATAATATGTACTTGTGAAATAAATTTGTTGTACTTTATTAATACAAATTTGTTGGTATTTTGTAAATATTATAACACATAGCTAAGTATTTTATTATTATCTTGGAGTGTGCCAAAATGTTAAATCCGTCTTTGCCTTAGGACCCTAGATTCGAATTGAAGGGATTGTCCCTTTGCTTGCTTCCGGAGAGTAAATTAGTTTATTGTCCTCCACGTGCTCATATGCAGTTTGTAAATGCTTTTTGACAATAAATTTATGTATTTAGATTACCCAAGGTACATTCGATTAAATTATTTGCTTTTAAATTTTAATTAGATTGTCTCGTAGTTGAATATTTATCAACATACTCTTTCGCGCTAAAACAGAAGATTCTTCGGTGAAAGGTTTCACAAACTCCGAATAGAACTACTATTTTGGTTTAATTAAATTATGTAATTGATTTATTTATAAAATATTTTATTATGTAGTTTTAAAGCCTTTATAAATGAGATTTATCACATATTTATAAATGAGTTCTTTTTATTAAAAAGTTTTGACAAATTTATGGGAAATATCACAGAACTCAAGGTAATCGGCTAGTGACGATAGAGCTATAGACATAGGAATACTGTGCGAACATAGATGATTAAATACCGCGCGTGATGTAGAGTGTACGTTCTGAAGGATGAGCTCGGCTGTGTGTCCAAGTAATTACTGTGTATGCGTGTGTAGCAAACAGAGATCTACATCTTCATGTGCCATCGATCCACTGTCAACAAAACTAGACAACGTGGAGCTAGAGGATCAACATGGAATGCGAGGAGCACGCAGTGGGAATTTACTTATACGAGCCACTAGTACAACCGATGTTTAGGAGTGTATCCGGTCTCACAAGGTAACTGATCGTTCTTAATTTCGCTCTCCGTGAGCAAATTAATAATTTCGTTAATTTTCCTAATAATATTGTATTAAAATTGTAGAGATGACAAAATGGTGTACTAACGGCAATATATGCATGCATTCCTGAACATCTAATAAAATATTAAATATAGCAAAACCTACGACCTTTTATAGACGAACAGTATATTTTGGGGGATACAAACTCACCTTTCGAAAAAATACTGTTCGTCTTTAAAAGGTTGCACGTCTTGATTTCTTTAATTAAATTATATAATGGACGTTAATTCTAATAAAATATTCCTGGAATCTTATAACACCCGTCCTGGCCCCGGTTTTTCTCCGGTGTTCATTCTGGTAGAGGCAGATTTTCTATACAGGCTCTACGCTCTTTATTGAAATAATAAATCTCGACTTTAGTGTTATTTCAATAATTACTATTTACAAACTATATTTTCTGAATAATGTATGGTTTGATAATATTACGTACTTGTGAAGTAACATTTTTATGTTTTATTAAATAGAATGTTTGTTGGTATTTTTTAAATATTATAATACGTAGCGAACAATTTTTATCCGTCTTTAAAAATGCGTTGAAATGGTATATCTGCCTCTGCCTTAGGGTCCTTCATCGAAATAGATGGGATGGTCCCTTGCTCGCTTTCGGAGAGTAAATTAGTTTATTGTCCTCCATGTGGTCACACGCAGTTCATACTGCTTTTTATACTGTTTCATACATTTATATTTAATAAGCGGCAGCGATATTGTCCTGTGTGACTGAATATTTCATCAGCGCAGAGACAGAACTATTACAGATAGGAACTTTGACGGGATTATGTTTTTATTTTGTAAAGGTTATCTAAAAGATTTTTCGAAATTCCAATGTAAAAGGGGTGAATTAGAGTGAAATGTGTTTTAACACATTTTTGCTATATCCCACAAACAATTAAATAAGATATAACTTTTTTGTACGTAAACGTGCTTTTTTATTAACCCTAAATAATAATGACGGGTACACCACAAAATAACAACAAGGATGTCCGTGCAACAAGATGGCCTGGTCCGTTGGTTACATATATAGAACTACTAGGGAAAAGGAAAGAGATATCTTTATTACTAGTATTAATTAAGTTGCTTTCGTTGTAAATTACTTATTATGCTTCTGAATAATGTATGTGTATCTCAGTTCTTTTAAAAATTTATATTAGGCTTGGTAGTTGAAGCCATGAGCCATTTACCGCACTTTTACCAGTCTAGATAATACAATTTTTCTCATAGGTTTCAAATATTAAAATACAATTTTGACGCTTTTAAGAAAGATAAAGTTTTTATAATGGCTACGTGAATGTAGTCACTAGAAACGTCGTTAAACTCTGTGGGGGGAACAGCGTCTAAATGAAATGTAGATTGCATCCGAGTATTACATATAATTATTCGGATATCCGAGTAGTACAGATTCGGTTGTAAGCCGCAGAGGGTAAACTTAACAATTATCACAGCTTCATGAACTGAGACACAGAAGTGAAAAACTACAAATTTTTCTGGCTCCACCGGGAATCGAACCTCGTATACCATAGCAAGCTAGCGTGCTAGCTCTGAGTTCATGTTACTTTTATTATTATTATTTAACGCGTGTGACATCGTTTTAGCATGTGAGATATCGACCTGGCACGCGAGACATGTGCTACGTTCGTGAGATATCTATCTCGCATATATTCACATGCTTGCTACACTCTGAATAAAACGATGAGCAAATAGTATGAATGATATTGTAGCAGTAATATGATATGCTACATATTATCATTCGCACCTAATGCAACATATTATCACTCCATGTATGGTATTACTCACTTGCATAAATATTACATGTTATTACAAGGAAGACATTCTGTGTTCAAAGATACCGAACGCAAGACAAACGAACGTTTGTTTATATACTCCAAAGAACGACAGATGTGTGCAAGTTCCTAGACAAGAAATACGAACGCTGTTAGGAAGGTTCCAGAACAGCGACAAAGGATTCTCTCGACGAATCAGAAGGTTACCAAGGTGAAATTATTTTGTTGATCACAGCAAGAATTCATTCTGACTAGACAGCTCCTACGGAGGAGACCTCTGCGTCAAACGCTCTTCTACAACCAGCTCACGGATAACGGAGACGAAATCCCTCGCCATCCGAGCTCGGATCAGTCAAACGACTAAGTGCCAGTACTGCAGCATATGAACATAGTGATTGAACTTTGTGAAGTGAAACTTGAAGATTTTCTACAACTCAAATTCGTGAGTGCTGCAGGTTACTGCAAAA